>JARFIW010000186.1:0-72254 GCA_036346225.1 Platerodrilus igneus | reverse complement strand
ATTGGATAATTGTAGTTGATTGTTAATCAAAATGTATTAATTGTTTTATAATATTCTCCAATAGTAAGTTATTTTTAGTTATGTAAATTAAAAACATTAATAAAATTTGAAGAAAATCAAAAATATCTCAGAAAGTAATGGATTTAGGTATAGGGAATGCTTAACAAAAATGAAAGGACACTTAATGAACTATCCATTGTAGCAATAAAATTTGTAGGGTGCCATTTAAAAAAAATTTTTAAAATTGCATTTTGCGAAACCTGACACACCCTGTATACTGTGAAGAAATTTCAAAAATGTGATATTTACAAATATACTATGGTATATGGTAAAATTTTCTGCATCTTGAAAATTAACATAAGTTGTGTATTAGTGCAGTGGCAATGTATCTAATTGGGGTCATTTTTTCTAAAAACAGTTGAATATCTCAAAAACTAAAAGGAATAGACAGATACAATTTGATATCAAATTAAAGCTCTTTTTATGGGCTTTTCAAGAATGTAATAATATATAGGGTGTTCCATTTAAAAAAATATAAGTTTAATATGCCCTGGAATTATGAAACACCCTGTATGTTTCCAAATATTTTTAAAATGTGTACTTTAGGCATGCCTAATATGCCTCCAAATTTCGTGTACGTAGCTTTTATTATAACGGAGTTATCGACCGTTGCCACACTAAAAACTCACCCTGTATATATGCAGGTGCTTTAAACTTATTTCAGAGATCCCATAATGTGAGAATTTTTAACATTTGCTAACCAAGGCAGATTAATATAGTTAGAATCCAAACATTTAACGTTGTAACAATTCAATAAAATTTTATAAAATGCTTGAATAAGTAATCATTTCAATTTGAAAGGTAGTCGAACTTGTTAATGAAAATTCATGTGATTGTGAATACAATAAGAAATGCTAGATTAATCAGAAATGTATTGAAATCAAAAATTACTTTATGGCTAATATATTACTGAGGGTGGCTTTTAATTAGAATGACATAGAGCCAAACTGTGTTGCCAAAACGAATTATTAATGCTCGCGGATTAGTCTCGGGGTCTATCTCTGCGGAGGCATAAGATGGGGGGGTCTTTTCTATCATTCAACCCGTCTTTGTACAATTTAGGGCGCCACTACGTTAATTACATAAACAAAAAAATATTTTCTTAAAGAAAGACGCAGATAAACTTTAAGGAATTTACTTATGCCTGAAGATAGATATTCAAAAACATAACTCCATTTTTTTTACACCTAATTATTGCAACCAGAATTGGATAAATCACTGTTTCTCTTGTTAAATTTCCAGAAATAAAACTACTAAAATGGTTTGCAAATATGTAATAAAATTATTTGCTGTTCTTTTATATACGAAAGCAAAGACAAAATCATAAATATAATAGCATGAAGTGGAATGGTCTTAGTAATGTTAAATCGACGAATTAGCAGTTGTGAATGGGCGAAGCCCATCATAAAAAATCTGAGTAGCTTTTCAATAAAAGTCAAGGATTATTTTATCATACAACTTTTTGTAGAACATACGTTCGACTTGTTTAAGTAAATATGTAACTCCAGATGTTTATCTGGCAGATGTTAAACTAAATTGTGCCCTAAACGACTATTTAAAATTAACGAATAACAAAAAAATCTAACCAGATCATCTGACATATTCTAAATAAAGTGTAATTTATTTTAACAGGAAAGCTTTCGAATTCAATATTCAAAAATTTACTAAAACTATTTTAAATCGTTAGGCAAATTATCTTATATGTACTAAATGAAGCATAATTTATTTTAAGAAAGCTTTTATATTTTAATATTTGAAAATATGCTAAAAATTTTAAATCGTTTAACAAGAAAGCTTTTATATATTTAATAATCGGAAATGTATTGACAACGTTCGACAACGTTTCACGATGAATTTGCTTTTCGCTTGGATTGATGTTTGTTACAAAAAAAAGCGTACTCACCGTAGGAAAGGTGCTTACAAAAATTTACAACACCTGCGGGATTGCAGCCACGTGCCAATGCCGCCACATTATGAACGGACGAAATGCCATCTTCAAAGCTTGACCCACTTTCATATACTACAAAACTATACAAATCAATTTCTGAAATCCATTATGAATTTTTTAAAGGTGAAAATGCTTGCTAAAAATTCAAACAAATTAATGACGATAAAAACGCCATATTGTCACGCTTACGAACCGTTCTATAAATCTGGCGTCCACTTTGCTGCTTGGTTTCAACAATAATCTTTTCTCATCACGAACCAGGCAACATGCCTTTCCCAAGAATGGAATTTTCTTCCATTCAACATGGTAAGGAAATTTTCCTACCACGTTTTTTTAAACTAATGCGTCTTATCTGACTACATGCTCGTACAAGAATAAAATGTAAGTACATGGAGCAAGCGCCTTGAGCTACACGCGCATTACTGCACGGATCGATAATCACGTCGACTAACATTATTACGCCCTGATCGTGGCATTCCACATAACATATAGCAACTTTGAAATTGCCTATATGTAAAATGTTACAGTATGATGCAGAAACTGTACGTATCAAAGAGAAAGGAGGAAAGTATTCCTTGTACTAACCACGTTACACAGACGTAACCCGAGCATATTTTTTATTGATTATAAGCAATAGTCTCTAATAGCTTTATCATTAAAGGTGAATTAGTACCGTTACGAAAGACAGTCACTGTCATACTAGCAGGCGGCTAACGACGTGAAGCGGATAATCGCGAAATAATACGAAAGGATTAAAAGGCCCGAACATAAGTGTTTGAACATACCAAGCGTATATTATATCTGGGTTTAGAAATATGTTTAACTGGTGTACTAGGAGTTCAGTTGAATATCATAAATTTGCAAGAATCGTGTTGTTTGATGAAGTACTCCTAAGACATTTTTAAAGTTCAGTACCTTAAAAGAAAAAACGGAACTCTTGTAAAATCGCTTTTGTGTCCGTCCGAGTGTCACAGAGGGTTTTCTTGAAAATTATAACGTAGAAATCTGGAATTTGGCATATTGTTTAAGTCTTGATAAAGCACATATGTAGGAAAAAAATTATTTTAGATTAAAATGGGGAGTCAGTTTGTTCAAATGAAAATAAAAATTCTGGTTAATATATCGCGTGAAGTATGATGAACGAGCTACCTCTATGGATAAGATTTAAATATACCTAAATAAAAATAGCGTAATTTGTTCTACTAACTGCTCAGTGTAGTA
The DNA here is from genome assembly GCA_036346225.1 of Platerodrilus igneus. Lineage (NCBI taxonomy): Eukaryota > Metazoa > Arthropoda > Insecta > Coleoptera > Lycidae > Platerodrilus > Platerodrilus igneus. Next base: position 69,025 of record JARFIW010000186.1, on the reverse strand, counting down.
TTGGTATGGTAACCTAATTGTGCAAGCCCGCCTCTCTTTGTTAATTTTTTTATTACACGTGATATCGTACTAAAGTTATCCGCTTTTAGCTTGTAACGAAATATATAATAATGTTATAGATATCTATTAAACAGTTGTAATCCATCGGTATATGTCTTTTATATCTATTATTTATAATGCAATACTTAAGTTTCAAAATTTAAAGTATTAACCAAATTTCTATTAGTGTTTTTATTGGCAAAGCTTCATTGTCAGCCATTAGAATTTATTTTAAAAACCATGCAGTGGCATCAATTTACTACAAACCTAATTAAAAAAACTTCATATGTATTCAATAAATGCGGGATAACAAGGTTAAAGAGCAAAACCAATCTCAACTTTAACTACGATGTAGAATATTTTTATTTAGATAAAACTGTACCATACTTAAACAAATATAACCTAAGGTCATTATTGTGCGTCGCTACTAATAATAGCAGAGATTATTTAAAAATGTTGATTCTTTACAGGCCCTCATCATTATTAACGACCACTTGGATGAACAACTATTACATACCAGAACAATAACCGCATAAACCGGGCCGAAGATGACAATCTTGTCATCTTTGTCCCGTTAGCACTTTAACATCTTAATCATCAAGTTCAATTGAGGGGTCAATAATAAATTATGATTGAATTTATTTAAACCAAACAAAAAATGTTTTTTCAACTATTTTGTTTTTAAATGATTTCATTTTTTGCATTTTTTATTTTTCTGTCACCCATATTTGGCTGACGAGGCCCAGGGTAGTTCTATATATTATGTAGAGCCACATCAACTACATATGGGCGACAAAAATTTAACTTGTAGAGACTTGCAAACTGTGATAAAATATAAAACTATAGCGTAAGCGAAATATTTAGTCTATTTGGCATCGCGTCAAAGCAAAACACAATTGCGGTATTATTTTATATTTATTATATCTGAAACCTTAAAAAATAATTAAAAAAATATGTAAAAAAAAATATCTATCGTAATGCCGAAATGCAAAAGTGACAGAAAATATTAACGATATAGATTTTAAAGCGAATTCAGTTGATTCTGTACGGGATCCAGACTGGGATTTATTCCCAACGGCGACCAAAACGACATCGACTTCGAAAAAAATACTGCGGAATCAATTCGAAATTTAGTAGATGAAGAAAATGATGGGGAACTTGAAGAATTAACGCCTCAAGTTGATCAAAATATAGAATTAATATGATTAATACCCGTTTGACACAAAAAATATTTTTAAAAAACTAAATACGTATTTCGACCACTATGTGATCATCATCAGTAGTAAACTAAAGAATAAAACGCATTAAAAATTAAAAGTTGTTCAGGAAACCCTTCTGTGGATATTTTCCTTACCCCGTAGGCTGAAGTGATCCTTCCCAACAAACAATTTACTAAAATTTGTTTTGAACACCTGCGGATACTCTCTCCACCGATTGGCTGGTAATCTCTACAAAACAAAGTGAATTGTTGCCTTAATAAACAAAACACTTAATTTATACTAAAATTAAAGCTGTTTTAGGGGAACCGAAGTTAATTATGCGTTTCCATTGGTTGTTAAGCCAATAGAGAAAGTAATCCAGATGACGCCATTGGACCCTTGTCAATATTAAGAGGGGTCCTTTGTATTTAACTATTTTGATTGATTCGTACCCATTTAGGGAGAAATACGTGGCACCGCCTTCAACAGTCTGACATCGTCTAGTTTAACCGGGTAACTGATTTCAAAAATATGTTTGGCGACTTGAGGTCTTTCATATTTACCATATTTGAAATAAGCAATGTGCTCTTTAGATCCAGTTGTATCATTTCTCTTAGTCTGACCAATACATTTTTAAGAACATCTTGGTTCCGAACAGCTAATCTCATAAATCCTCGACCTTTGCAACGTGTCCACTTTGTCCTTTGGGTTACCTAATAGATATCTCATTTTATTAGTGTTATCATAAGCAACTTTGAACTTGAATTGTTTATATATTTTATTAAGACTCTTAGTGGTGACGTAAAAAGAAAGTTTGACAAATTTGACTAATCCATTAATGGTGCTAGGTTGCAAAGTTGTTAATTTACGGATGTTATTTATATTCTTACATTTTTTTAGAACATTATCTACCATAACCGCAGAGAAACATTGTGAATCGTTATTTGTTTAATAAGTCCAAACTTCTTATTAAACCTGTCTCTATTTAAAAGAAAATGTATTAATTGGTTCACAAAAAAATTGAGAGCCTTTAGTTTATGTTGTAAACTGTGGTTGGAGGAGGATAAAATAAAACGGTTCGCATTAGCTTTCTTCCTATAAATATCAAATTCTAATTTATTACCATTTCTATTTATTAGTGTATCTAGAAATGGTAAACTTGTTTCACATACGAACTACAGAATAATGGACAATTGCCATTTCTAGATCCACTAGTAATTAGAAACGGTAATAAACTAGAATTTGATATTTATAAGAAAGAAACTAATATGAATCGTTTTATTTTATCCTCCTCCAACCACAGTTTACAACATAAACTGGCGGTTTTGAATTTTATGGTAAACAGTTTAATTAATTTTCCTTTAAATAGCGACAGGTTTAATAAGGAGCTTGTACTTAAAACAAATAGCGATTCACAATGGTTTAGTTACGGTAAGTTTCTGAAATAGAGAGATTCTGCATTAAACTGCAAACGACCATAATTGAAACGGCTAATCTAAACCCACCCTTTTCATGTTACTCTCCCAAATAATTCAAACTTAACAAATATCCAAATATTAAAACCGTCCTGCATAAAAATGTTCCTCAATACGTGGAATATACCCTATAACCACTTATCAATTTGTTGAAATGTTTGCTCCTCAAACGACTTCAAATAATATTCTTTCCTTGGAAATACGTGCTAGTTAGTTTATTATTTCAAATAGTTATTCGTCGAAAAGCTAAGGTTTCGTTATATTAGTTGGTCGTATAACACTTCTAAAACCTAGAAGCTCACCTTAGCAATTCTTCGTAACTGCTACTCGTTATTTTCAAATAGCTATTCGTCGAAAGATTAAATATTTTAAGGTGGTGTTATATGCTCGTGTTCTGTAAAATTTTATTTTGTTATCCACACAAGCTCGGTCGCTCTACTTTTATGGGCACTAAAAATTGTTTCCCTAATTAAGCTATTAGCGGGGTATATCGGTAGCGTGTATCGATAATAATACAAATCTCTATCTTTTATTAAAACTCAGGCAACGTCATCTGCATGGCGGTATTTCTAGCTGCCTAATTAGCAAGAATATCTTAAAATGCATGTTGCTTTTCTATTATTGCAACGAAATTTAATGGAATTAATTATCGTATTTTCCAATCGGTAAGTGCTTGCATCCTAGAAAGGTTTTGCCGTTGCATATATTTTTAATTGGCTTCTCAAAATATTCTACACCAATATCGGTGAGAATGGTTTTATGTTTTCCTTCCAACTTTGAAAAAGCTCCTTTTATTATTCAACTTCGCTCTGCTACTTGCTCGTCGTTCTACTACTGTTATACAACGTTCTTTGAGCGTTATAAATGCGCTTTTAAAATTCATTTGCGCCAGTACAGCATAGTTAAGTTGTTTCAGCCTCAGCCGCATTTCCTGAGATGGTACCTAAAAAAAGATAGATCCAGATATAATATGTTTTTCTGTTTGCTTTATTTTGTGTTGCTGTTTGGAAGATAGACACTTGAGTTTGATCGGTTTCGTAATAAACTGCCGAGATTACGTACGCTCACCACTTAACCAATTATGTACTTACTTTTATGAATTGATATTTAAAATTTTAATACGTTTAGAGCGTTTTTCTACTGGTTGCTTTTTACTGTATAAATTAATGTGAATTTCAGCAACCGACTATTTAAAAATTTAATGTTACGAGATGCGTTTTCTACAGGAAATTTTTACTTTCATTATTATTATTTGATATTTCTTGTACAGATCTAGGGTGGGAACATATTGTAAGTATGTTTGTATTTAGGTAGTAAGATTGTATGTTTGATATTTTTTAATGTTTAGGTTATACTGCATTATATGTAAACTGACGCCTCATGCACATCACGTTGTAACGAACGATTACGCAAATATGTATTTTCGACGTTTGTAAATATTCTTTTTGGACTGTATGTTTTTCCATATGATCGTAATATAGTTTGTTGTTACTGAGGTTTTCAATTCTTTTCGTTTTAGGTCATCCACCCCACTCTACGACATTTTTGAGCTAACCCGAGCTCTGATCCTTTTGGAGTACCATTCTGTCTCTGCGTTTGGTTGCGGTATTCGGTGTAAGCGATTTTCTACTACTTACTGTGCTGCATTCCTTCTTGCCCGCAAGAGTACCGTAACCGTTTCTCTGAGGTTATAGTAGATATTCTAAGAAAATGTAAGAATAGAAATAACATCCGTAAATCAACGACTTTGCCACCTAGCACCACTAATAAGTTATGATGCGTTCGGTTGGTTGCACTAGTGCGCACTGAGTGTGCACTTTTTTAGTACCGTACATTCGGTTGGTATATACACCAACCTCGATTCAGGTTTACTTATTCGATTCGTCTGCATACACCAAATAAGTGCAGATTTATTGCCCCGGTCATTTGTGGTAGTGCAAGCAATTGAACTGAATAAAAATGGCCGACTTAACCTTACATTTAATTAAAGAGTTATTAGATAGTAGCAGTAGTTTAGAGAACGCAATTAATATTTGTTTGAAAATGGAAGATTCAGAAATACCTAAAATTACAAATTATTTAGATATTGTGGAAGAATATAGTAATAAACAGGTTACTAAATTTACATTGCACTTTAATAAAACAACCATTTATGTTTCAATTTTTGCAGTTTCGTAAGCAATTTCGCATGAATAGAGAAACGATTGACAGCATAATTGAGAACTATAAAACTTTGCCTTATTATCCTGCAGTTACCCATCTGGTCATACATAAATTCCTTAAATTTTACAGCCATTATATATGTTTTAAGATTTATATTTGTTTATAAACACAAAAATAACAGCCACTTGACACTTGACACCTTGATTATTCCAACTGTTTGACCTAGGATTAAGCGAGTGCGCACCGAACACGTGCTGTCTATCACTCGGAGGGCGTTCAGAGTGCACTTGCTCCGATCCAGTGAAGGCGCAACCGAATACATCATTAGCTAAATTTGTCAAAGTTCCTTTTCACACCACCACTAAGAGTCTTAATAAAATATTTAAACAACTGTATTTTAATATTGCTCGTAATAATATTAGTAAAATTAAATCCGTTATGTAACCTAAAAGGTAAAGTAGACAAGTTGCAAAAGTCAGGGAATTATGAGATTAGCTGGTCGGGACCAGGATGTTTTCAAAGATGTATTGGTCAGACTAAAAGAAATGCTACAACTAGGTTTAAAGAGCACATTGCTTGTTTCAAATATGGTAAATATAAACGATTTGAAGTCGCCAAACATATTTTTGAAACAAGCACCGGGTTGTACTAGAGAATGTCAGACTGTTGAAAGCGGTGCCAACGGATTACTCCCTAAATACGTACGTTAATTATTTAAAGCTTTTGGATCTTCGCGTCAAAGGATTAATTTTTGATAAAATTTCTTCTTACAATAAACATCTAAAACCAAAATTAGTATATCTAAAATTTGAAATTATTATAATAGAAACTGTCTGCTTGACAGTGTATTTTATATATTTTTTAGTATCAGTTCTGTTGCTTGGATTAAATGGAAGGAAAATAGTAACAATGCTTCAAGATAGAAGAACACTGGCAGGCTCGCCACGCATATATTGGCCGCCTATGTGCATATTTAAAAAACACCGTCCTATTACTAATACCTTTTACATTTATCCTCGTAAATATTTTTTCCCAATAATAAATGTGCAGAAACGCAAAAAAAAGTTTTAAAAAATTGCACTTACGTATTTGCAAGTATGGATAACTTTTGTATCAGAAGTGGGCTCACCGAGCCTTGGCATCCGCAAATTTTGTTATTAATGATGATAAATCAATACTGTCATTAATGTTATATTCAATTGAAAGTGTCGCTAATGCTGATAGTCTTTCTTAGGTCATAGATTATCTCAGATAGTCTTTAATAATTTTTAATTTAGAAAGCGAGCGTTCTCTGGAGGATACAGTCACAGGCATTGTCAAAACAAAACGCAGAAACACTACTACGTTCGAAAAATAAGAAGACGACCATTTTTCATAAATATAATAAAGAGTTTCAATAGCTGTTATGTTCAAAGATATGTGCGGTTGTAAAGCTTTGATTTCCTCAAACAATTCCTTTGCTTTAATATCCCTTTTGAAGTTCATAACGACTTAGTCTAATACTGAACAGCCGGTATCAACTTCACTATTAATCACAGAGCAAGTAGTGTAGTAAAACTCCTCTCATTTGACAATTTTACAAAATATATTTCAGATACGAGTCTAAAATACTTTATTAAATTCTTATTATTTCATGTCGATTCAATTTATATGTTAAGTAAGTACCATTTCAGAAATATTTCATTGTAATGTATGAGAAATAATTCATTAATCTATGGTACATAACAATTTGGTTCAATTTTATGTTTTTTAGAACTATAACTTAAGGGTCCTGTGGTGTATAAGTAACTTTGCCATGTTTGAATCGTAGAGTAGAATTTATTTAAGAAAAGCCTGTACATCATAATGCGCACACGGCTAAAACGGTGTCAGATCAGTCCATTGTTTATAAATAGGCGAGTTCGTTCAACATTTCAGTGGTGTAGATAATTTGTTGTTAAATGTCAACTGACATTTGTGACTTTGACATTCTATATTTATTTCATACGCTTTCATAGTTTTCTTTCTGTTTCTTTGTGTTTTATGTCTTGTTTATTATATATTCTATAAAAACAAGTTCTTTTCAGAACTAAAATCCATCGTTTTTGAGATTTAGTCAATATATGCAGTATAATTCCAATAGCACCGGTCTTAATTCAAGTACATTAACCGCAGGTAAAATTGTTAGTTATTATTACGTAGAATAAAAATTTATAATATTCTAGAGATGGAGATTTCTTTGAAAAATATCTATGGAATTAAAGCGCAAGTTTTACATAAGCGGATCCCAATACTGTATATACCGAATGTGAACCGTAACTGTCATTGTCATTCTCGCTCTTATCAAGGTCTTATTATTTCCAGTTTTTCGTTTTAATATTTGTATCAAGTAATAGTTATCAAAACAGTTTTTTTCAAAACTAACTGATAGTTAATTTCTTCAGCAATGTAAGTATTTAAAATGAATGTTTGTTCAATGATTAATTATGATATTTTTTAGAGTAATATAATGAATAAGAAGGAGGTGATTCATAGTCAAGGACGACAGATTGTTTTTATTGTGTTTCAATAGTTGAATCATAGTCTTTATTTAGCGTTGTAGAAAATATGTGTCATAAATACATTTGTTAGTACATTATTGTTTATTACTGAGGTGTTGAAATAAAACTTGCTTAAAGAGGGAAGCAGTCTTTATATCAAATTATGTTCAGTAGTGCTGTGACAATCGATCACTTTTAAAGCTGAAACAATCAATGATTAGCTTTCAAAGTGATTGAATCATTTTACATTTTCATCGAATCATAATCAATTCTGTTAAGCATGTCCATTCTTTGTCTCCAAAAAGGATTCTTATTGACTGTATTTATCTCGGCGCTTCTATCTGATCGTGTTAATCCGCTTCAGTTTGGCGACATAAACCATAGTTTTCGATCCGATGCAGCGCCTCCAGTCAATCCATTAATACAAGTGGATTGTACTACTCGATCGGATCTGAATTCCGCATTCGACGACATTATGCAGGCTGGACGATTTAAATAATCTATGATTATAATATCAACAGCACCTGATTAGGCCGGTGTAGTATATCTAACTTCAGTCGTATAAGCAATATTGCTTTTGTTTAGTCAGAAAGGTTAAGATTATTAATTATTCAAGAAATTATTTTATAGCTAGATTATCGATGAAGTGCGTTAAAAATATATTAATTTAGCAAATATTTCTAAACTATAAATGAGGTTATGTAAAAAATATATAATCTGACAAGATGCAAACCTTAATTACCTTCCTTTTCATACTATAACTGTTCCTCTTCCTTCAATTCTACAGCACTGAATTGTTGATTCTATGATCCATTAAAATAAAGCACGAGATATATGCAATTTATAATAATATTAATATAACAAAAGATATAAAAACCTTTTGGTATTAATTAAAAATTGTTTTTGTTTTGTTTTGTTTTGTTTTTGTTCTACTAGTGACTATAAGTGATAAAATATCTTGTGTACACTGATCCAATCAATCAATAATCTGGGGTATCACATCTAACAATAAGCTCAGATGATTTTTATAGAAGAGCAAAAATCAACATAAAACTATTTAAAACACATTCCTTGGTTGCTCGACAATTTTTGCTCTGGCAACACTGTATGTGCAAGCAGTCGATGTTTTCTAGTCTCACTTTCTTATTTTGATTATTAATATAGCTCCTCCTCGCGCAGCTTTTCAAGGTCACCCGCCATGAGATAATAATACTACTACACCATCTTCTACTCCATATTTGTTTGTTGCTGCTACATTTTTAGCCTTATAATTTTGAGTACTTTTTGTAATGTTTTACTTTATAACCAGAATTCTTATTATTACTTTTCATCAAAGTAAGATTATCAACAAAAACTATAAACTCAATAAATGAGCAACTTAATAAAAAGGCTTCTTGGAGACCCATCGGCGCACCTAGTAATTATAAATTCAAACCTGTCAGTTATTACACTAATTTGTTGATTTCATTATGTGTATTGTATGTAATGAGGAATGTTAAAATTCAATGCTAGTACTAAACAGAATACAAGTAATTACTGTAACTAAGAAATATTAGGGTAACCCCAAGCGGTAATATTTAATTGCCACCTGACAGCATTCTGGAATGCTCTATTCTGTAAATAATATGAAAAAGCTAGTATTGTACAAATAAATGATTTTTAGTATTGAAAATCTTTATGGTCTTTAGTTTAAAAAACGCATAATGCAACATGCAATATAATCCACAAAAACTAATTTCAATTTACATGCGTATTCGCCATGTGAATTTAAACCACCAACAGAGTAAAACTTTATTTTAGAATATTTACTCTGTGAGAGTGTTTTCAAAACCCTAAAAATCAATAAAGCCGCTACGCCACTGACTTTCTAGATTTGCGCATATGTCAAATGACGTACAAGCCCTTCTTAGATGCTGTAGGTGGCCTACATTTGTGTTGAGAGTTCTGCAGTCTTTTCCAAACCGCAAACCAATTATAACCTATAGTGCGTGGCAATGTGTAAGGAGAAAACAACCGATGACCGGTTTTGTTGTGTTTTCAGCTCGTTATATTAGATTCTGAGGAGAAAATTATACCAAGTTGATGAGCGGCAAACAGCGGAACCGGTTATTGGTTGTTTTCTCTTGAACAAATTACCAACAAAAACATTTAATGCATGCATTCTTATTGCTTATAATGTTCTTTAGTTAACGCACTACACAATAAAGCTAAAAAAATTACAAGCTCGGGGTTGTGGCAAATTGAAGAAAATTCATACCTGTGTTTCTATTTGTTAATGGCCTTCATCAAAATGAATGGCAGAAGTAGTGGTTTCTTTGCAGTACGGTGAATCAAGAGCAGGTAATACACAACACCAGTTATATATGTAGTAGAACATTCACACAAAACACTAAATACTACACCAGACATCTCTCCATATCTAAATCACATTAAATAAAATCTTATTAGTATCTGCTGCTATATATTATGATACAATATAAGTTAACACATTTAAATATTGCTTAGAGACAAACAACAAACAGGTCAAGGATACTTTCACAAATAGTTTTTCAAATTAGCAGTGCTTAAACTTGTCTAAATATCTTTAAACCAAAGAAATTTCCTTTCTACTTACACTAAAAATTGATCAAAGTAGCATATTAATGACCAGTTATGACGTTTATTGTTACCTTGGCATATTAGTATCTAAAAAGAGCTCCAGACTTTCAACCAATAACCTATGATTGTCAGTTTTCAGGAAAAGTGAGGGTCTCCGATAACTTGTTATGGCTTCGCTTTTTGAAACGTAACCAGTATGCGACAAACTACAATAGTTTTCCGGTTATCGTTGTTTGATAGATTCATGAGCTCTATTTATGCTTTGGTTGGGTATTGGAGAAACAAGACGTCATTAAACGTCACTAAATTATCGGATGTGTTCACAACCTGGTCAACAGGTCGAGTTCCCATCCGCAATAACAATGTAGCACATAAGTACGCTCGCACAAACGTACCTACGCATGCACAAAACACACTCATAAACATAAATACTACATTCAAACATACATACATAAAAACATATATACAAACCCTAGCAAAATTTTGGAAAATCTCGAATTATATGAATATTAATTTGTTCGCATAGAGTAAGATATTTGTTAAAACGCTCAGTATATTGAGTGTAAATGCATAAACTCGTAATGGAAAGCATTTTAATTCGTAATGATAAAGAGATAGTGTCTTTAGATTAAAGTAATAGCATATTCCGCAAGTAGAAGGATGTTTTTCAAAAAGTTTCATCTACTTGTGCTATCAAAGCACTCAACACATACAATATAATTATTATAAAATATTTCATTTGATCGTGTTTTCAAAGGATTTAGTGTAGCCGCGTAAACAAACGCGTTATGAAAGATTTTGATGCTTAACGTGATCTACAAAGGATTGATATTATAATGGAAAAAAGCATTGAGTTTTATTTTATGATAAGCGTGTACAATATTTTCCGATAATAATAAGCGTATTTTGCAAGTAATGAAGAACGTGTGCATAGAACTTCTAGAAAAATCCAGCAGTAGCTTTGGTAAGAGACATCGTCTCAACTAGAAGCCATAAATCTTAAAGTCGTATAAGAGAAAAAATTTAAACGTTCATACGATTAATGTGATTTACAGCATTAAATTATAAAGATAAGGAGCGACTTCCAAAAATTAGTGTAGCCTGGGGATATTCAAACGGCACAATTCTGAGTGTTGCATCATTAGGAAGACCCTTGATGCTTAAGTAAAAGCGGATCTCTATTATCAACCAATGGGAACATACAAACGGTGTGTACAATTTTCTAGATTGTTTGCAATGCTGACATCACGAAAGCTAGAAGTTAAGTTGCGGGACAGTTGTTTAGTTCTTTTTAAAATCGTCACATTGCTGTCGAACTATTCATAACGTTGTAGTAAAATACTACAGTTTAGTTTACTATTTGAAGTTATTGTATTAATAAAAGAGAAGGAAAAGTGTTTTAAATATACAGCAGTGAGAGAGATTAAATGGAAGTACGTAAAATGAATAAACAATGATTGACTATTGCAAGATAAAGTTTAATTTGAATATAAGCGTAAGTAGATCATTATTAAGGATCCCACTGCCTCATTTCCTCCAGAATCCCTCATTTCCTCACTCATCTGGACCAAAAAGTTTTCTTCGACTAGCCATTTTTCATCTTTCGAGATAAATATATCTTAAATTTTTTATCTTTCGAGATAAATGAGCATCCACATTTCCACACACGAGATAAACCTATTTTTAAGATTTTTTACCGCTAACATTCTGGACCAAATAGTTTTCTTCGACTAACCATTTTTTTTATCTTTCGAGATAAACCTATCTTGTTTGGTATCAATTAATATTAGATTTTCTCAGCTACCCGAATTTCTAAGAATTTTTTAGATAGCATCATCCCCAGGGAGCTACCCCAATTTTAAGATTTCTTACCTGTAGCGACTTTTGAGCGTTCTTATAAATTTTTTTAGTCATGCGATACATCTTGTTAGTCTAAAATTTTATGTAGAATCCGAATCTGCAAACAGATTTGAAATAGGACCACGCCCTGCAAAGTTACACACATACCCTCTGCGGGATAAATCTTTCTCCACACTTCCACCCACGAGATAAACCTATCTTGTTTGGTATCAATTAATATTAGAATTTTCTCAGCTACCCGAATTTCTAGGAATTTTTTAGATTACACCATCCCCAAGGGAGCTACCCTAATTTTAAGATTTCTTACCTGTTGCGATTTCCGACCGTTCTTAAACATTTTTTTTAGTCATGCGATACATTAAATTAGCTTAGAATTTTACGCAGAATTCGAATCTGCAAACAGATTTAAAATCGGACCACGCCCTGCAAAATTACACATATACCCTCTGCGAGATAAATCTTTCTCCACATTTCCACCCACGAGATAAACCTACCTTGTTTGGCATCAATTAATATTAGATTTTTCTCTGCTACCCCAATTTCTTTAAATTTTTTAGATAGCTCCATCCCCCAGAGAGCTACCCCCATTTTAAGATTTCTTACCTGTAGCGACTTTTGAGCGTTCTTATAAATTTTTTTCAGTCATGCAATACATCTTGTTAGTCTAGAATTTTATGCACAATCCGAATCTCTAAATAGATTTAAAATAGGGCCACCCCTCACCATTTTACACACACCCTTTAAATTATAAATTTCCTGCGGCTCATACATAAAAGAAAATCTTAAAACAATTCTTAAAACTTTTTTATTACAGACAATTTTTACTAATACAGTTTAAATTTTGTAAAACCACATTTCTAAATACATATTTACAATTTTTTATTTTTAACCTAGAACTTCTCATATCGGCTTATACTTATTAATATTTATTTCTAAATAGAGCACCTTTTCCAAAGACCAACCGGACCCACATGTTTCAAATTCCTCTGATTTTGTTCTTATGGTTTCGCTTAAGACCTCGTACATATTTTCCAGATTACTAGAAGACGTTATAACCACATTTTTTGTGTTAAAGGATTTCACATCGGTAGTCTCTTCTCCCATTTTGGTGTAAACGCCGTAGAGTTCGCAATAGACTTTTACTGCTGTATGTTGTATTCTTTTTTCATTAATTAATCGAATAAATCGCTCTTTCTGCTTCCAAAGAAACTCGGGCACTCCATCCTCGACACTGGCGTTCTTTATGCGATAGCTAGCCATACGGTTGTTAAACGCAGTGCTAACCATTTCTACACCATCGTCGCTAGTAGCGGTAACTGATGCATTTTTATGTCTGTTGCTCCTTAAGTGTGCGGCATACGTAGTTTTTTCCATTTCGAAATCGCATACTTTACACATAATTCGTGGTTGTTTCGTACAAGACCCTTTAACAGCTGGCGGAGCTGAACGTTTACGGCTTAATGACATACCATGCTGTTTTTCCCTATGTCGCTGTAAGTTGTCCATTCTCGTAAAAGCGATACCGCAAGACCCACAGTTAAAGTACTTTGCTGCAGACGGATGTATAAGCTTAACCGTAGACGATGTTACACCACAACATTTGTTCTGGTGCCGTTTGAGAGCATTTTTCCAGGTATAGGAAGCACCGCAAGAGTTGCACTTAAAAACGTTTGCAGATACCATTTTAGTACAAAACAAAATCCGCACTATAAGACTTGACTTGTAAGCGAACTAACTTATAACTAAAGAGTTTACTCTCGCGCACCGGCTTTATGTACCCTATAGAATGCAAACCGAAGGTTTCCGAAGATACCCGAACGAAGTTGAGGATTCAGCGAGGGATAAATGAGGTCATAATCTTTGCTGCTCGTCCAAAACATTTAGCGCCAATGCATGCACCTGGGTCGCATCGTCGATGGTGCGAATGCCGTTAGTAGAAACATCGGAAACGTCTTCCATGTTATACGGATCGCGTGCATATTAAAAATCCAAAAGGGTGATATAACACGCACACAAATTGTCTGCAAGTCGTGCTGTAGAAGATGCAGTGCTACTATAACCAAAAACTTAATAAAAACACTTTAAACCATTACTAAGGAAATACCAACTTGTTGTCTACAGGATACTTACTAATAAAGCAATTTAATTTTAAATAACTTCTACGTCATATTTTAGGAAATGGTGGGCTTGCATATTTTCTAAATGAATCACCGAGCGAAAGTATATGCTTAGCAGTATTAAAAATAACCATTAATTTCCCATTTTTACGACCGTGGTTAATTATAGATTAAAATTTAATTTGTACACGTTCGAGCTTCTCGTAAACTAACATATTTTATAGCAACAATGCGCTGTATAATACATGCATACCCCTTCGCCGCGCTACTGCTATTCTTGTAATTGCTAGAAAAAGTCACTCTCCTTTTTACTGTTAGGACCGATGCAAAGCACCATTTTTTTTTTTTAATACTTTCTATAGCACATCGCGCACTTTTTCGTCTGATAAATAAATTTAGCTTCTGTAGGCTTTTACACTTTCGCATAGCGATCGACCGCACGTAATGATTTCTAGAACCGGTAAGTACTTGATATCGTCCAAATAGAGAATTAGATGCTCGATGTCTGTCAACTTCCAATTCCCTCGTAAAAGGTAGAAAAAACTCAGTCAATCATCCATCTAACTTAAACTTCGACCCGCTCCTGTTCTGATAATTTACAAACATTTTCAAACGACAATGGGCCGAATTTTTAAACCTCCGGGGGATCTTTAAGTCGTGATCAATTACACATCCGAGCTACGCGTAAACTAACATATTTTGCAGCAACTGTGCACTGTATAATACATGCATACCCCTTCTCTGCGCTACTGCTATTCTTGTAGTTGCTTGAAAAAGTCAGTCGCCCTTTTTACGGGTAGGGCCGCTAAAAAGCACCATTCCATACTTTCTTTATAAGTGTAGCACATCGCGCACTTTTTGTCGGATAATTAAATTTTGTTTATGTAGGTCTTTACACTTTCGCTTATTTAAACATCTAATACGATCAATTAACCACTTTCGCTTATTCTAACAGGAACCACCATACATTCCGCCACACCGTTCTTTTGATTCCAACGATCCTATGGGCTTCCGCACACTAACACCCGACGTATCTTTTCTACTATTTGTTAAACAAAAACTACCGGCATCGCTATTGTGGACGTAAACAGATGTTTGTGGATGTGTACGAGAATATGTAACCATATACATTAACCAGTCTAAGCTATTTTATTTAGTCCACGAAAACTACTATTTTTCTAAACCATAATTAATAATCGTCTTTATAGGTTCCACATTTCTACCGTTACCCAATGACTGGTGCTACGTACATGGAAACTTTAATTTCTTATTAGAGAATTCTTATTTCCCGCACTGCTGCGTAGTTGCATGCCTACCCCTTTTGAAGTATATGCTCGTTATAGGTTGTAAGACCCTCGGTTTTACTTAACTACAATTCGTGAGACCCCTTTAATCTTTTTAATCGTATCTTTCTCGCCTACAATACAGTAGGACTTAACATTACTACCAACAAATTCTAATACTGGACCCCCATTAAATACGTCTTTAATTTTCCTACAACTTTTTGTTGACAAGTGTTATATTGTATTTATTATACGCAGGGTAGTCACTCTTAAGATAAATATATTTTGCTAGGTATCAACTAATATTAAATTTTTCTAGGGACCCCAAATCTGTAAATAGATTTTAAATAGAACCACCCCATACAAAGTTATGCGTTTTAAAGACCCAAATCACTAATTTTTGCTCATCTTTATTTAACGCCATTTTTAAAACCTTTTTTTCGCTACCCAAGACATATGCCTTAACCAACCATTTCCCGAGAAATCTAAAACCGCCGTGTCCCGCGAATACCACGTGGAGATAACACGTATACTCTGTCAACCAGGATAGAAGCAGGAAGGATTTGGAAGGTGGGCGAGGAGCTTAAAAATTATGGAATCTTAAAACTAATATACACAATAGATTTACAAAATCTATACAAATATAAACAACTATCTTATATCTTTATGCCTCCAGCCTCTATGCGTAGATTGCTGTACTATTAGGAATGATGTGCCTTTTGTTATTTTCCCTCGATAAACTAATTTTATTAATTATCTGCGTGTACAAATCGTGTTTTTACTCCGGATACATACACCGGTAAGTACTCCACACCAAATAAAGAATTAGATGCTTGGTGACTGTTAACATCCGCTTCCCTCGTGTACGCCCAGACACATCCCAGCCCATGAGCACCCCTGCGCATGCACAACCCTGCCCATGCGCACCCCTGCGCGTACGCACCCCTGCCCATGCTCGCTGCCCATGCGCACCCCTCTCTGTGCGAGTGCTATTTCGGGGTAACGTCACAGCCTTTTATAAATAAAGAACAATGTTATATACTATTATAAAATGTTTATTCTGACATTATATATAACAAATTTAAAAATATTTAATGCCAAGCATGGAGTCATTTAAACTTAATTTTAATACAAAGTTATACACAGAAGACAGTCCTTTCTTTATGTTTGTTTGCCGTGGTTTTAATTTTATCTAATTTTATTCGCAGCTTAAAATTTAAATCGACACCCAAGTCTTCTATCTCCTTTTCTAACCGATAGTTTGATACATAAAGACCGTCTAGGTTTTCGAATTGTAAAATGTACCGAAGTTTGCCTCTATATTTAAAGTCTTTGATTCCGCCGACAACCAGATCCATTCCTTCGTGTAATTCTTGCAGCTTGTGACAATCTTTTAATCGCAGCTTTCCCACTATATCCTACGTATCTTGTTAGCTTGATCGACTTCTTCTTGTCGGTATTGGAGGAAATCCTTTTTTCTCCCACACACCATCGTGTAGTAGCATATCCACCACTTTTGGGAATATATGGTTGTTATAGGTTGTAAGACCCTCGGTTTTAAATGATCCGAAAGGTTCTTTACTAGGCAAATATACAATGTTTAGCGGAACCCCTTTGCGTGTGGTGTACGCCAAGGTTACGAAACCCGCATTCCTTAGTTCGTCTTTGTTATCTGCCACTTTGATAAATACGTTTTTAGAATAACCTTTTAAAAAGTATACGGATTTAGTACCATTCTTTTCTGCAAGAACACCTACATAACTAAAAGAGTCTTTCTTACTAACCGCAAATCCATACAGCTTGTACAACCCGGATGTATCTAAGTCAGTCCATCGGCACATAAAATAATCTTTGAATTCTTCCTCATTGTCTCTAATAAGATGTTCTTTGTCTAACACATCTTTGTATTGTTTGCGTATTGTCGCAGTGTTTTGCATGTAGTCCAATTTTCGCCTTTTTGCACCCATTTCCTCTAATTTCAGTTGTCTTTTCCTTCCACTTACAGCGTATGGCATGCATAATGGGACAATTTCCTTTAGCGTAAACGGATAGAGTTTACTACCAATATTTGCGCGTTGTCGTACAACCTCTGGGCGAATGTTAGGTGTATTTATCAATCCCAATTCCGAAATGGCTATTTCTTTTGGAATTGTAGAATATGGTGTTGCAGATTGTGTAAAATATGTACTACCTGCTTTAATGTAGCACTTGTGTAAGATTTTTATTTTATCTTGGCTGTCTTCCTCCTCTACTATTTCCAAATAATTTACGGGTAAATAGTTAAAACTAAAAGCCGAAAGCACATACTTTATCAATGTTCCCTTTCTTTTGGTTTTTCGGACAACTTAATTTGCAAGCCCGTCAATTTCTTTGTATTACCATTACCCCAATACACGTACTGTAGCAGGTTATTATACACTAAACAGCAGCTATTTTGTAGCTTGTCCAATAGCTTACTCCACATTTTGGCAAGTGGTACCGAGTACATTGGCGCTTTTAAGAAGTATAACTTATTATCTTCCAATAACGTTAAACAGTCTTTTAAGGGATTATACACCCGTTCCGCACTGACATAGCTTCCAATTGCACAATTGTATATTGTCGCTTCCAATCGCGTAATACCATGTTCTTTAGCCAAAGTAGACGCAAATGTTTCCCTTAAACGTACATCTGGACAACGTAAAAAATCTAGTATATGATTGCCAAGTTGTTTATTAACACCAGGACTTGTTATCTGACACACAAATTTGTTGTATATCTTAATTCTTGCATTGGTTGTTAGCCATGTTAAACAATCAATTCCTACAGTTTTATCGTTGTCAACTATAATATTACACTTTTCTTCGTATTCGCCCTTATAACAAAAGTTATGGTTTGTAGTTAAATAATTACATCTCCATCTTGCTAAATATACTTGCAAAATCTTGGGTTACATCCATGTCAAAAGATAGAAATAATCTTTTTCGAGTTCGTCTAATATATCTGGTAGTTCCTCCAATAAAGTTTCCAACAACATCTGCTAGTTCCACTTTGTATGGAACACATATGATTTCGAATTTTTATTAATGCATTCGAGGTCTTCTTTTCCGATAATTTCTTTTACTCTCTGACCCATCTTGTTAGTGCTTTCCAGAAAACGGGTGCTTAGCTTTAACACCATGCCTAGCGGAAACAAATCGGTCAAACTTTCTTCGTAGATAGCTGTTAAAACCACAAATTTCTTTTTAGGATAAACATCCTTTTGCTTGCAGATGTTGTCGGCGTCAGAAAAGTCGCAAATTTTAACCAACATTGATTTCACAAAATGGTTCTGTAATTGGTGTGTTAGTCCACCAGTCAGCATCTGTTCGCCTTCGACATAACAAATATTACCAATATCTGTTACCAGATTATTTGCAATATTTTCTGTCCACCATAATCCAAATCGCTCATTTGTCGGTTTCACTTTATTCCCAAGAAGTTGAGAAACGTTAATCACCTTGAAGACGCTCATGTTTACCGTTCTAGCTACTATCGAATACTAAATTGAATACGAAAAATTGTTCTTATGATTTCAATGGGACTATATTGCAAGATATGAATATGTTGTTATCGACTAAGCGACAGGGATGCGCTGATAATATCCATATAGTTTGGTTGAATCATTGGAAATTCAGCTTCACCAGGAATTCAGAAAGACCATAAAATGCATATCCACATAATTTGACCTTTTAATTGGACTAATTTCCTTTAAAAAGGTTTTTAATAAAACTCATAAAAGCAATTTTTAATGGTTTTAATGAAAACTCATTAAAACCAATTGTGGTCATATGGTCATGTGGTAATGGTCATTGTGGTCATATGGTCATGTGGTCAATTGCATTTAAGGGGTGTTCCATAGAATACTCTTATCATAACCATATATTCGATCGCTTCGGCAGTGATAAAATCCATTCGGCAATATAGTTCCCCTGCAAAAAAGAACAATTTTTCGTATTCAATTTGTTTCGATAGTAGCTGAACGGTAAACATACGTCCAAGGTATTAACGTTTTCAACTTTGGGAATAAGTGAAACCGACAAATGGCGATTTGGATTATGCTTTGCAAAATATGGAAAAATTGGTAACAGATATTGGTAATATTTGTTATGTCGAAGCGAACAGATGCTGACGGTGAACACACACAATTGAACCATTTTGTGACAATAAATGTTGGTTAAAATTTGCGACTTTCTGACGCGACAAACATCTGCAAGGGATGTTTATCCTAAAAAAGAAATTTGTGGTGATTTAACAGCTATCTACGAAGAAATTTGGAATTTGTTTCGCTAGGCATGGTGTTAAGAACCCGTTTTCTGGAAAGCACTAACAAGATGGGTCAAGGAGTAAAAGAAATTTCGGAAAGAAGACTCGAATGCATTAATAAAAATTCGAAATCCTATATGTGTTCCATCAAAGTGGAACTAGCAGATGTTAAGTTGGAAACTTTATTGGAGGAACTACCAGATATATTAGACGAACTCGAAAAGATTATTTCTATCTTTGACATGGATGTAACCCAAGATTTGGAGTATATTAGCAAGATGGAGATGTGTAATTATTTAACACAAACCATAACTTTGTTATAAGGGCGAATACGAAGAAAAGTGTTATTATAGTTGACAACGATAAACTGTAGGAATTGATTGTTTAACATGGCTAACAACCAATGCAAGAATTAAGATATACAACAAATTTGTCAGATAACAAGTCCTGGTGTTAATAAACAACTTGGCAATCATATACTAGATTTTTACGTTGTCCAGATGTACGTTTAAGGAAACATTTGCGTCTACTTTGGCTAAAGAACATGGTATTACGCGATTGAAGCGACAATATACAATGTGCAATTGAAGCTTTTGGGAACGGTGTATAAACCCTTAAAAGACTGTTTAACGTTATTGGAAGATATTTATACTTAAAGGCGCCAATGTACTGGTACCACTTGCAAAATGTGGAGTGTTATTGGACAAGCTACAAAATAGCTGCTGTTTAGTGTATATAACCTGCTACAGTACGTGTATTGGGTAATGGTAATACAAAGAAATCACTAATTTTGCTCATCTTTATTTAACGCCATTTTAAAACCTTTTTTTCGCTACCCAAGACATATGCCTTAACCAACCATCTCCCGAGAAATCTAAAACCGCCGTGTCCCGCGAATACCACGTGGAGATAACACGTATACTCTGTCAACCAGGATAGAAGCAGGAAGGATTTGGAAGGTGGGCGAGAACTTAAAATTATGGAATCTTAAAACTAATATACACAATAGATTTACAAAATCTATACAAATATAAACAACTATCTTATATCTTTATGCCTCCAGCCTCTATGCGTAGATTGCTGTACTATTAGGAATGATGTGCCTTTTGTTATTTTCCCTCGATAAACTAATTTTATTAATTATCTGCGTGTACAAATCGTGTTTTTACTCCGGATACATACACCGGTAAGTACTCCACACCAAATAAAGAATTAGATGCTTGGTGACTGTTAACATCCGCTTCCCTCGTGTACGCCCAGACACATCCCAGCCCATGAGCACCCCTGCGCATGCACAACCCTGCCCATGCGCACCCCTGCGCGTACGCACCCCTGCCCATGCTCGCTGCCCATGCGCACCCCTCTCTGTGCGAGTGCTATTTCGGGGTAACGTCACAGCCTTTTATAAATAAAGAACAATGTTATATACTATTATAAAATGTTTATTCTGACATTATATATAACAAATTTAAAAATATTTAATGCCAAGCATGGAGTCATTTAAACTTAATTTTAATACAAAGTTATACACAGAAGACAGTCCTTTCTTTATGTTTGTTTGCCGTGGTTTTAATTTTATCTAATTTTATTCGCAGCTTAAAATTTAAATCGACACCCAAGTCTTCTATCTCCTTTTCTAACCGATAGTTTGATACATAAAGACCGTCTAGGTTTTCGAATTGTAAAATGTACCGAAGTTTGCCTCTATATTTAAAGTCTTTGATTCCGCCGACAACCAGATCCATTCCTTCGTGTAATTCTTGCAGCTTGTGACAATCTTTTAATCGCAGCTTTCCCACTATATCCTACGTATCTTGTTAGCTTGATCGACTTCTTCTTGTCGGTATTGGAGGAAATCCTTTTTCTCCCACACACCATCGTGTAGTAGCATATCCACCACTTTTGGGAATATATGGTTGTTATAGGTTGTAAGACCCTCGGTTTTAAATGATCCGAAAGGTTCTTTACTAGGCAAATATACAATGTTTAGCGGAACCCCTTTGCGTGTGGTGTACGCCAAGGTTACGAAACCCGCATTCCTTAGTTCGTCTTTGTTATCTGCCACTTTGATAAATACGTTTTTAGAATAACCTTTTAAAAAGTATACGGATTTAGTACCATTCTTTTCTGCAAGAACACCTACATAACTAAAAGAGTCTTTCTTACTAACCGCAAATCCATACAGCTTGTACAACCCGGATGTATCTAAGTCAGTCCATCGGCACATAAAATAATCTTTGAATTCTTCCTCATTGTCTCTAATAAGATGTTCTTTGTCTAACACATCTTTGTATTGTTTGCGTATTGTCGCAGTGTTTTCATGTAGTCAATTTTCGCCTTTTTGCATCCATTTCCTCTAATTTCAGTTGTCTTTTCCTTCCACTTACAGCGTATGGCATGCATAATGGGGACAATTTCCTTTAGCGTAAACGGATAGAGTTTACTACCAATATTTGCGCGTTGTCGTACAACCTCTGGGCGAATGTTAGGTGTATTTATCAATCCCAATTCCGAAATGGCTATTTCTTTTGGAATTGTAGAATATGGTGTTGCAGATTGTGTAAAATATGTACTACCTGCTTTAATGTAGCACTTGTGTAAGATTTTATTTTATCTTGGCTGTCTTCCTCCTCTACTATTTCCAAATAATTTACGGGTAAATAGTTAAAACTAAAAGCCAGCACATACTTTATCAATGTTCCCTTTCTTTTGGTTTTCGGACAACTTAATTTGCAAGCCCGTCAATTTCTTTGTATTACCATTACCCCAATACACGTACTGTAGCAGGTTATTATACACTAAACAGCAGCTATTTTGTAGCTTGTCCAATAGCTTACTCCACATTTTGGCAAGTGGTACCGAGTACATTGGCGCCTTTTAGGAAGTATAACTTATATCTTCCAATAACGTTAAACAGTCTTTTAAGGGATTATACACCCGTTCCGCACTGACATAGCTTCCAATTGCACAATTGTATATTGTCGCTTCCAATCGCGTAATACCATGTTCTTTAGCCAAAGTAGACGCAAATGTTTCCCTTAAACGTACATCTGGACAACGTAAAAAATCTAGTATATGATTGCCAAGTTGTTTATTAACACCAGGACTTGTTATCTGACACACAAATTTGTTGTATATCTTAATTCTTGCATTGGTTGTTAGCCATGTTAAACAATCAATTCCTACAGTTTTATCGTTGTCAACTATAATATTACACTTTTCTTCGTATTCGCCCTTATAACAAAAGTTATGGTTTGTAGTTAAATAATTACACATCTCCATCTTGCTAAATATACTTGCAAAATCTTGGGTTACATCCATGTCAAAAAGATAGAAATAATCTTTTTCGAGTTCGTCTAATATATCTGGTAGTTCCTCCAATAAAGTTTCCAACTTAACATCTGCTAGTTCCACTTTGTATGGAACACATATAGGATTTTGGAATTTTTATTAATGCATTCGAGGTCTTCTTTTCCGATAATTTCTTTTACTCTCTGGACCCATCTTGTTAGTGCTTTCCAGAGAAAACGGTGCTTAGCTTTAACACCATGCCTAGCGAAACAAATCGGTCAAACTTTCTTCGTAGATAGCTGTTAAATGCACCACAAATTTCTTTTTTTAGGATAAACATCCTTTTGCTTGCAGATGTTTGCTCGGCGTCAGAAAAGTCGCAAATTTTAACCAACATTGTATTGTCACAAAATGGTTCTGTAATTGGTGTGTGTAGTCCACCAGTCAGCATCTGTTCGCCTTCGACATAACAAATATTACCAATATCTGTTACCAGATTATTGTTGCACATATTTTCTGTCAACAGCCATAATCCAAATCGCTCATTTGTCGGTTTCACTTTATTCCCAAAGTTGAAACGTTAATCACCTTGAAGACGCTCATGTTTACCGTTCTAGCTACTATCGAATACTAAATTGAATACGAAAAAATTGTTCTCTTATGTATTCTGCAGAGTGGGGACGTATATTGCCGAAGATAGTCGAATATGTTGTTATCCGACCTAAGCCGACAGGGATGCGCATCGATATATATCCGGATATATGTAGGATGTGGATATGCCCCCATGGGGAATTCACTTCAATGGCAATGACCGATTACATGACCACACTGACCATATGACCATATGACCAATGAAAGCACAATGTGCTTTAATTGACCACATGAACCATATGATCACATGACCTAGATATGCTAAGAAGTTTAATGTAGTTTTCTCATTAAAATCCCATTAACATAATTGCTTTTAATGAGTTTTCCATTAAAAACAAGTGTGGACCTAGGTTAGATAAAGGAAAATTAATGTTTTTTTTAAAAGCGTGCGTTAACCGAATACTGACGAAGGGTGCTGGATGGAATGGGCAGGTGGACGAGGGTGCATGGGGGTTGTATGCGGGTGCATGCTGGGATTGCTGGGTCGAATGCGGTGTTAGTCCAGCTCATTGTATTGGTGAGTTCGGTGTATCCGAGTAAACACGTTGTCACGCAGATATTATAAATAGTTTTCGGGGATGCAAGGCCATCATTCTATGTCAGCAATCTACGCTGAGTGCATAAGTTAGATAGTTGTTATATTTGATGATTTTGAAATCTATGTATATAGTTTTAAGATTCCTAAGTTTTAGCTCGCCACCTTCCAAATCTCCTGTTCATCCGGTTGACAGAGTCGTGTTTCACTGGTGATTGCGGGACACGGCGGTTTTAGATTTCGGGAATGGTTGGTTAAGCATATGTTGGTAGAAAAAGGTTTTAAGTGGCGTTAAATAAGATGGCAAAATTAGTGATTGGGTTTAAAACGCATAACTTTGTAGGTGGTCATTTAAAACTATTTCGATTTGGGGTCCCTGAAATTTCAATTTGTTGATACCTAGCAAAATATTTCTTAAGGTGATCTGTTAATAAATACATATAAACGTTGAACAAAAAGTTGTAGGAAAATTAAAGACGTTTTAATGGGGCCGTATTGAATTTGTGGGAAGTTAGTCCTACTGTATTGAGGCGAGAAAGATCGTTAAAAAGATTAAAGGGTCTCAGAATTGTGTTAAAAACCGGGGTCTTACAACCTTAAGGCATATACTCAAAAGGGGTGGAGCAATACGCAGCAGTGGGAGATAAGAATCTAATAAGAAATTAAAGTTTCCATGTACGTGACCAGTCATTGGGTAACGGTAGAAATGGGAACCTTAAAGACGATTATAGATTGGTTTAGAAAATGTAGTTTTCGTGACTAAATAAAAAGCTAGCCTGGTTAATGTATATGGTTACAATTCGACATCACAAACATTGTTTGCCACAAAGCGATGCCGGTAGTTTTGTTTAACAAATAGTGAAAGATACGTCGGTGTGTGCGGAAGCCCATAGGATGTTGGAATCAAAAGAACGGTGTGGCGGAATGTATGGTGGTTCCTGTTAGAATAAGCGAAAGTGGTTAATTGATCGTATTAGATGTTTAAATAAGCGAAAGTGTAAAGACCTACATAAACAAAATTTAATTATCCGACAAAAGTGCGCGATGTGCTACACTTATAAAGAAAGTATGGAATGGTGCTTTTAGCGGCCCTACCCGTAAAAAGGGCGACTGACTTTTTCAAGCAACTACAAGAATAGCAGTAGCGCAGAGAAGGGTATGCATGTATTATACAGTGCACAGTTGCTGCAAAATATGTTAGTTTACGCGTAGCTCGGATGTGTAATTGATCACGACTTAAAGATCCCCGGAGGTTTAAAAATTCCGGCCCATTGTCGTTTGAAAATGTTTGTAAATTATCAGAACAGGAGCGGGTCGAAGTTTAAGTTAGATGGATGATTGACTGAGTTTTTCTACCTTTACGAGGGAATTGGAAGTTGACAGACATCGAGCATCTAATTTCTATTTGGACGATATCAAGTACTTACCGGTTCTAGAAATCATTACGTGCGGTCGATCGCTATGCGAAAGTGTAAAAGCCACAGAAGCTAAATTTATTTATCAGACGAAAAGTGCGCGATGTGCTATAGAAAGTATTAAAAAAATGGTGCTTTGCATCGGTCCTAACAGTAAAAGGAGAGTGACTTTTTCTAGCAATTACAAGAATAGCAGTAGCGCGGCGAAGGGGTATGCATGTATTATACAGCGCATTGTTGCTATAAAATATGTTAGTTTACGAGAAGCTCGAACGTACAAATTAAATTTTAATCTATAATTAACCACGGTCGTAAAATGGGAAATTAATGGTTATTTTAATACTGCTACATATACTTTCGCTCGGTGATTCATTTAGAAAATATTCAAGCCCACCATTTCCTAAAATATGACGTAGAAGTTATTTAAAATTAAATTGTTTTATTAGTAAGTATCCTGTAGACAACAAGTTGGTATTTCCTTAGTAATGGTTTAAAGTGTTTTATTAAGTTTTTGGTTATAGTAGCACTGCATCTTCTACAGCACGACTTGCAGACAATTTGTGTGCGTGTTATATCACCCTTTGGATTTTTAATATGCACGCGATCCGTATAACATGGAAGACGTTTCCGATGTTTCTACTAACGGCATTCGCACCATCGACGATGCGACCCAGGTGCATGCATTGGCGCTAAATGTATTGGACGAGCAGCAAAGATTATGACCTCATTTAGTCCTCGCTGAATCCTCAACTTCGTTCGGTGTCTTCGGAAACCTTCGGTTTGCATTCTATAGGGTACATAAAGCCGGTGCGCGAGAGTAAACTCTTTAGTTATAAGTTAGTTCGCTTACAAGTCAAGTCTTATAGTGCGGATTTTGTTTTGTACTAAAATGGTATCTGCAAACGTTTTGCGCAACTCTTGCGGTGCTTCCTATACCTGGAAAATGCTCTCAAACGGCACCAGAACAAATGTTGTGGTGTAACATCGTCTACGGTTAAGCTTATACATCCGTCTGCAGCAAAGTACTTTAACTGTGGGTCTTGCGGTATCGCTTTTACGAGAATGGACAACTTACAGCGACACAGGAAAACAGCATGGTATGTCATTGCCGTAAACGTTCAGCTCCGCCAGCTGTTAAAGGGTCTTGTACGAAACAACCACGAATTATGTGTAAAGTATGCGATTTCGAAATGGAAAACTACGTATGCCGCACACTTAAGGAGCAACAGACATAAAATGCATCAGTTACCGCTACTAGCGACGATGGTGTAGAAATGGTTAGCACTGCGTTTAACAACCGTATGGCTAGCTATCGCATAAAGAACGCCAGTGTCGAGGATGGAGTGCCCGAGTTTCTTTGGAAGCAGAAAGAGCGATTTATTCGATTAATTAATGAAAAAAGAATACAACATACAGCAGTAAAAGTCTATTGCGAACTCTACGGCGTTTACACCAAAATGGGAGAAGAGACTACCGATGTGAAATCCTTTAACACAAAAAATGTGGTTATAACGTCTTCTAGTAATCTAGAAAATATGTACGAGGTCTTAAGCGAAACCATAAGAACAAAATCAGAGGAATTTGAAACATGTGGGTCCGGTTGGTCTTTGGAAAAGGTGCTCTATTTAGAAATAAATATTAATAAGTATAAGCCGATATGAGAAGTTCTAGGTTAAAAATAAAAATTGTAAATATGTATTTAGAAATGTGGTTTTACAAAATTTAAACTGTATTAGTAAAAATTGTCTGTAATAAAAAAGTTTTAAGAATTGTTTTTAGATTTTCTTTTATGTATGAGTCGCAGGAGATTTATAATTTAAAGGGTGTGTGTAAAATGGTAAGGGGTGGCCCTATTTTAATCTATTTAGAGATTCGGATTGTGCATAAAATTCTAGACTAACAAGATGTATTGCATGACTGAAAAAAATTTATAAGAACGCTCAAAAGTCGCTACAGGTAAGAAATCTTAAAATGGGGGTAGCTCTCTGGGGGATGGAGCTCTCTAAAAAATTTAAAGAGATTGGGGTAGCTGAGAAAAATCTAATATTAATTGATGCCAAACAAGGTAGGTTTATCTCGTGGGTGGAAATGTGGAGAAAGATTTATCTCGCAGAGGGTATATGTGTAATTTTGCAGGGCGTGGTCCGATTTTAAATCTGTTTGCAGATTCGAATTCTGCGTAAAATTCTAAGCTAATTTAATGTATCGCATGACAAAAAAAAATGTTTAAGAACGGTCGGAAATCGCAACAGGTAAGAAATCTTAAAATTAGGGTAGCTCCTTTGGGGATGGTGTAATCTAAAAAATTCCTAGAAATTCGGGTAGCTGAGAAAATTCTAATATTAATTGATACCAAACAAGATAGGTTTATCTCGTTGGTGGAAGTGTGGAGAAAGATTTATCCCGCAGAGGGTATGTGTGTAACTTTGCAGGGCGTGGTCCTATTTCAAATCTGTTTGCAGATTCGGATTCTACATAAAATTTTAGACTAACAAGATGTATCGCATGACTAAAAAAATTTATAAGAACGCTCAAAAGTCGCTACAGGTAAGAAATCTTAAAATTGGGGTAGCTCCCTGGGGATGATGCTATCTAAAAAATTCTTAGAAATTCGGGTAGCTGAGAAAAATCTAATATTAATTGATACCAAACAAGATAGGTTTATCTCGAAAGATAAAAAAAATGGTTAGTCGAAGAAAACTATTTGGTCCAGAATGTTAGCGGTAAAAAATCTTAAAAATAGGTTTATCTCGTGTGTGGAAATGTGGATGCTCATTTATCTCGAAAGATAAAAAATTTAAGATATATTTATCTCGAAAGATGAAAAATGGCTAGTCGAAGAAAACTTTTTGGTCCAGATGAGTGAGGAAATGAGGGATTCTGGAGGAAATGAGGCAGTGGGATCCTTAATAATGATCTACTAGCGTATGTGGATTTAGAATGCAATAGTATTTAATAGGATAATTTTAACAATTTGAACAATATGGACATGGTTGGATGACTTCGCGCTAACCAAAGGCAACAAAAACGACTACCATACTATATACGGTAAAATAAAATTCACACTGTTTTAAAACTTTTAAAAATAATATTTCAATTTATTATTGAATGATAAAAGTACATTGCGTACAGAAATTGTTAGTATATATGATAGCATCCTCTGGGGTAAAAAATTCAGAAAGTAAAATAGTCCCTCATTCGGATCTCGGGGGTGTCTGCTTCAGGGGATGTGATCCGAAAGTATAAAAAAAGATCCGTAAACATTCTGCGAGTCGAAGCGTGGAATGTCAGAAGTATGCAACAAGTAGGTAAGCTAGAGAACCTAAAACTTGAAATGGGTAGGTTTAACACTAGACATAGTAGGGATCAGCGAAGTTCGACGGCCAGAGGCGGGGGACTTTTGGAGTGGAGACTTCAGAGTAATTCATAGGATCAGAAGAAGGAAATTAGGGCGTGGGAATAATTATGCGAAAAAAGATAGGACGACGTGTAGAAAACTACTTACAAAAGAATGAAAGAGTACTCATGGTTAGATGAAAATTTAAACGGATAAATACAGTAATAATACAAGTTTACATGCCCACCCGTAGCTACAGTAAGGGAGTGGTAGAAGCGATCTACAAAGATATCGAAAACATACTAAGATACGTAAAATGACATGAAAGTTTAATAATTACGGAGAATTTTAATGCAGTGGTAGGTGAGGGTAGGGAAGGAGCGTAAGTAGGTTTATTTGGTTTAGGCACGAGAAATGACAGGGGATATAAGCTGGTAGAGTTTTGCGACAGTGCGTTCATTAAGTCGCGCACATCCAAATAAACGAGTCTGTAAATAGTAAGTTTTCATATTAGTTCTAGTGGCTGCCTCAAGACAGCACCATAAACAACATATATAAAGCCCATTATTGTGTGTACAGGTTACAACAGGTTTGCAGTATTGTCTAGATTACGATAAGGTAAACATGTCGTTTACCCAAGAGCAACGAGTGTTCCTTCTTGAACAGTATTTTACCAGTTATTCATATGAAATTGTTATTGATCAATTTCGTATGACTTATCAGGATGTTAGTGTGCCTAACAAGTCAATCTTAACCAGATTAATCTGACGTTTTCCGTGAAACCAGATCAGTTGCAGACAAAAAGAGATCAAGAAAACCAGTCATTTTAACTGACGCTAAACTGGCTGATGTTAGAAATGTTATGCAACAGTCGCCTTTAAAAATCCTACGAAGACTATCAATACAATCACAAATTTCATTGGGTAGTGCTCAAAAAGCTATGAAACAGTTAAAATTTCATGCATATCGTGTTCGTAGTGTTCAGGAATTGAAAGATCCAGATAAAGAGAAGCGCCTTGTTTACTGTAGATGGTTTCGGTCCATCGTCGACAACCATAGTATCGGAGAGCTAGACCGTGTTTTCTTCAGTGAGGAGGCTTGGTTCCACCATAGTGGATATGCGAATAGCCAAAACAAGAATCTGGCCAACTGAAAATTCTCATGTTTTCCATGAAGATCTATTGCACTGTCTGAAAATTGGAGTGTGATGTACCGTATCACGTCGTCGAATAGTAAGGCCTATTTTCTTTGAAAGTACAGTGAACAGTGGTGTATACAAAGACATAAATACACCGTTTATTTCGTTGCTTGAAACCAATGAACGTGATTGTTGGTTCCAGCAGGACAGTGCCACATGTCACACGTCCAAAAAACAACGAGTTTCTTACATGAGTTTTTTGCGAGCGTATAATTTCTAAAGAGTTTCGGCCCCGACGGTCTCCCGATTTAACGCGTTCAGATTTTTTCCTGTGGGGTTATCTTAAATGAAGGATTTATAAAAATAAGCCTCATACACTGAATGAACTGAAAATGAACATTACAACACAGATTAACAATTTTAGTGTAGGCGTACTCTCCACAAAGTGTCAACAAACGTGGTAAAACGAATTCGTGCGTGTATTAATGAAAAGACAGTCATTTTGAACATTGTTATAAGACATAAAATGTTGGAAATAAGTATATATGCTTATAAAAATTAAAATAATAATAAATAAATAATAAAAAATTAAATACATTACAACCTTTTTGATGTGCGCGACTTAATAGACGCACTGTACATAAGTAGTAATATAATGCGACTATGGGCCCAAAGTAGGTCAGTAGGTCAACTGGTCTCAAAGTCAATATGTCTATGAACCCAAAGTAGGTTAGTAGGTCAAACTGGTCACAAAGTCAATGCCACTTTTGACCCAAAGTAGGTCAACAGGTTAAACCAAAGTAGGTCAATGGTCCCAAAGTCAATGTGGCTATGGACACAAAGTAGGTCAGTAGGTCAAACTGGTCTCAAAGCCAATGCGGCTGTGGACCTAAAGTAGGTCAGTAGGTTAAACTCGTCCCAAGTCAATGTTACTATGGACCCAATGTAGACCAATTAACAAAAACAACGTGACTACGAACCTAAAGTAGGTCATTCAACTAAAAGAGTGTAATACTTTGGTCCCCAAGTCAATGCGACTATGGACCCAAAGTAGGTCATCCAACTGAGAGTGTGATACCTTGGTCTCAAGGTCTATGCGACTATGAAGCCAATGTAGGTCAATAGTCGACTAACAACTGCGTTAATTTAGAGCCAGAGTAGATCAGTCGACTTAAAACTGCTGCTGGTGCAAATACAGTTGCATAATTTTGGTAGCCGCTTAGTTAGCAGTATGCAGGCAGGGTTGCATAAAAAGAAGAAAAGGGAAAAGTGCTGCACCAAGAGTATTCATTTCTGATTAAATAAGCAAAATTTGTTATCAATATGAAGCTTTAATTTGTTCGTCATTAAGATAGGAAGTGCAATTTAAGCATCATAATTATGGATTTCGCTTATTTTAACAAAAGCACCTACCGCAAACCATTCACATATTGTAAAAACCTTATAGTGAACCAAAAGTATAAGGTTATGAAAGTGTAAT
Organism: Platerodrilus igneus; assembly: GCA_036346225.1. NCBI lineage: Eukaryota > Metazoa > Arthropoda > Insecta > Coleoptera > Lycidae > Platerodrilus > Platerodrilus igneus. The sequence goes on along the minus strand of JARFIW010000186.1, from coordinate 37,641 downwards.
CAATAAAAACAAAATTTGGTGATCTAGTAATGATAGAAACAGAGGAATTTAAATTTATTTTACCGCTAGGGTACTTTGAAAATCTCCATAAATTTTCCTGTTTATATTTCTTGCAGATAACTGAGTTTGCGATTTAATAACTATGGCTTGTTATTCCTTAAAAACGAGTTTGGAAAATTGATGCGATCAGTCTGTCTGTCTGCCTGTCTGTCTGTTTGTCTGTCTGTCTTTGGCAAATTTCGAGATATCTGTACAATATGTTAAATGTTGGCAAACCAGTAACCAGTAAATAACTCATAGCATATATTTCAATAGCTTTTATTTCTAGGTTTGAAGTTGGAGCATTTCAAAAATTTTCCAGTTTACATTTCTTGCAGATAACTGAGTTCGCGATTTAATAACTACGACTTGTTATTCTTTAGAAGCGAGAATGAAAAATTGATGCAATCAGTCTGTCTGTTTGTCTGTCTACCTGTCTGTCTGTTTTTGGCAAATTTTGAGATATCTGTGCAATTTGTTAGATGTTGTGAAACCAGTAAATAACTCATAGCATATATTTCAATAGATTTCATTTCTAGTTTTGAAGTTGAAGCATTTCGTATATTTTTCAGTTTACATTTCTTGCAGATAACTGAGTTCGCGGTTTAATAACTACGATTTGTTATTCTTTAATAGCGAGAATAAAAAATTGATGGAATCAGTCTGTCTGTCTGTCTGTCTGTCTGTCTTTAGCAAATTTCGAGATATCTGTGCAATTTGTTAAATGTTCAAAAAAGAATAATAATAGTGGTCGGGTTAAAATTATTGAGAAGTTTATAGTCAATGCAAATGAAGTGCTGAAAAAATCGTTGGCTCTGTGGGCTGATCCACCAATTGCAACGTACGACCTGATGACACAAATACAGTATGTATTCGTTTGCTTAATATAGATTTAATTCCTTTAAGGCAATTACTTGATCTAATCTTTATCTTAAATTGTAACTTAAATTGTAACAAACATGATGGCATTCTCTGGGGTAAAAGATTCCGGAGTTAAAATAGTCCTCCATTCAGATCTCCGGGAGGGGACTACTTCGGAGGATGCGATCGGAAAGTTAAAAATAAGAGTCGAAAACGTTCTGCGAGTCGGAGTATGAAGTAAGTAGGTAAGCTAGAGAACCTAAAAATCGAAATGAATATTTTATCACTACACATAGTAGGGATCAGCAAAGTTCGGTGGACAGAGGCGAGGGATTTATGAAGTGGAGACTTCAGGGTAATTCATACAGGAGCAGAGGAAGGAAATTTGGGTGTGGGGATAGTTATGCGGAAAAAGATAGGATACTGTGTAGAAAATTACTTACAAAAGAACGAAAGAGTACTCATGGTTAGATTAGAATCTAAACCGGTAAACACAGTAATAATACAAGTATATATGCCCACCTCTAGCTACAGTGACTAAGAGGTAGAAGCCATCTACAACGATATCGAAGACATATTAAGATACGTAGAAGGACATGAAAATTTAATAATTACGGGAGATTTTAATGCCGTGGTAGGTGAGGGTAGGGAAGAAGCGGTAGTAGGTTTATTTGGTTTAGGCACGAGAAACGACAGGGGAAATAGGCTGGTAGAATTTTGCGACAAGAACATTTTAATCATCACAAAAACACTATTTCAACATTATGCTAGAAGACGATATACGTGGAAGATGCCAGGAGATATAGGAAGATATCAAATAGATTACATTCTTGTTAGACAACGGTTTAGGAATCAAGTAAAAGACTGTAGAAGCTACCCAGAAGCAGACATAGACACTGACCACAACATCGTAATTATGAAGGCCGCACTTAAATTTAAAAATTTGGAAAAAAGAAACGGAAAAAGGCACTTGGACTAAGAAAAAGAAAAAGAAAAAGAAAAACTAAAAGATAAATATATTCAAGAAAGATTCGAAAAAAAGTCAAATGAATTGCTCAAAGATATCGAGAAAATATCTGATACTAAGGAAGTAGAAACAGATTGGAATAACATTAAATCCAGCCTAGATATGGCGGCCAGAGATTTTCTGGGGTATACACAAAGAGAAAATAAGAAACCATGGATAACAAAGGATATCCTGAATTTAATAGAAGAAAGACGAAAATACAAAAATAAATCAGACGAAACAGGAAAACAGAGATACAAAGCTATAAAATGGGAAATTATTCGAAAATGCAGGAAAGCTAAAGAACAATGGATTGATGAAAAGTGCAAAGAGATACAAACGAAGATGGAAATAGGAAAGACAGACGAAGCATACAAATTAATTAGAATGAATTTTAGGGATATAAAACCGTATAGCAAAAATATAATGGACGCACAAGGAAACGTCATCATAGAAAACGTAGAGAAAGTGAGTAGATGGCAAGAATATATAGGAAGTTTATATGCAGGAGAGGAACTAACTGCATTAGAACAGGAATCAGACATTGAAAATGTTGACTTGGGATATCCTATACTTAGAGATGAGTTTGAATTAGCATTAAAGAGTCTAAAAAATGGTAAGGGGCCGGGTACAGATAAGATGCAAGCAGAAACTCTAAAAGCCGCTGGATAAGCAGTAACAGAACGTCTTTTCCAAGTTGTAAGCTATATGTATGAGACAGGCGAGATACCCAAAGATTTCAAACGTAGCATCATAGTAACTACACCAAAGAAGAAAGGCGCGGATAGATGTGAAAATTTTTGAACAATAAGTTTGACAGCACACGTGTCAAAAATATTAACTAGAATTGTGCACAGACGAATGGAAAAACGGGCGGAAGAAATACTAGGAGAAGACCAATTTGGGTTTAGGCGAAACAGGAGAACACGGGAAGCTATTTAGCTCTGAGAGTGATAATGGAGAAAACAATAGAAAAAGGGGAAAGCGTGTATATAGGGTTTGTAGATCTGGAAAAAGCATTCGACAATGTAAAATGGAAAAGAATGTTTGAAATACTCAAGATTGGAATGAGTTATAGGGATAGACGAATAATATATAGCTTATACAAAGAGCAAACAGCAGTAATTGAATTAGAGCAGGAACGTAGAGAAGTAAACATTAGTAAAAATGTGAGACAGGGATGTGTCCTATCCCCATTGATTTTTAACTTATACATAGAAAATGCAATGAATACTGTCAAATGCAGGAAGACATTTGGAATTACTATGCAGGGACAAAAAATTGATATGCTTAGATTTGCAGATGATATAGCGGTATTAGCGTCTAGCAAGGAAGAGTTAGAAACTGCTCTTAATGAAATGAAAACTGTTCTAACAGAGAGATACGGTATAAAAATTAGCAAAGCTAAAACTAAAGTTCTAGTATGTAGAGGTGGGAAAAATAAGTCAAAAACAAGAATACAAGTATGTAACACGAACTTACAAGAGATTAAGGATTTCTGCTACCTAGGAAGCCAAATAACGCAAAATGGGAAAAGCACAAAAGATATAAAACAAAGATTAGCACAAGGTCGTGCTACATTTAACAAGAAAAAGCAACTACTGTGCTCAAAGACCACAAACATAAAAACAAGGAAAAGATTGCATAAAACATATGTGTGGAGCACAGCACTGTACGGCTGTGAAGTCTGGACAGTAGGAGAAGCAGACAAGGAAAAGGTAGAAGCCTTTGAAATGTGGTGCTACAGACGTATGCTGAAGATATCATGGACAGACAAAGTTAAGAACGAAGAGGTATTAAAAATGGTAGGGGAAGAAAGAAATATGTGAAAAACAGTAAAAATAGGAGAGATAAGATGATAAGCCATATACTACGGCATGAGTGAATAGTGCGGAATATATTAGAAGCAGAGATAGGAAAAAAGAGAAGAAGAGGCAGACCTAGGTTAGACTACTGCACACAGATAGTAAAAGATGTAGGCTGTAGGGGTTTCAGGGAGATGTGTAGGCTAGCCCAGAATAGAAGTCAATGGAGGTACGCATCCAACCAATTTCAAAATGGATAAACTAATGACGAAAAAATAACTGTACTTAAACATGATGATTATTATAAGTAACTACAAGAATTGGTTGGGCAATATTCTCGAATAAGGTTAAGTGTGTGGAAGGATTTACTGGAAAACCATTACTTCAGCAAATGTCTAAGTGTTGGAGGATCTTGGTAGCCACAGGTTGCTTAACCCCCTTCACTGAATCTCGGTGAAATAGGGCATAAAATTAGAAAACAATACAAGGGATACGAGCTGTATACACATGCTGTGTGAGAATTTCAGGGAACTATGTAGGCTAGCTCAGAATATAAATAAGTGCAGGTACGTGTCCAACCAGTTTTGAGACGGAAAACCTAATGACGAAAAAATAAGCGCAGATAAATGTGATGATTTGTATAAACAACTAGTTGTTGGTTGCGAAATATCTGCAACTAATGATGACTGTGCGAAAAGATATATTGGAAAAGATGTTAAATCGGTAAATGGTTAAGTGTTGGGGGAACTTGTCAGCCACGGGCTGCTTACCTCCCTTTACAACCACTGAAGGTCGGAGAAATAGGGTATATAATTGTAAAACAATAGAAGGTAACCGAACTGCATCTTACAAGAAAGAACAGAGCCTATGAAGAAAGACAACTAACATAGAAAAAGAAGAAAATTGTTGAAAGCATATGTGTGGAGCACAGCACAGTATGCCTATGAAATACGGGCAGTCTGAAACACAGACAAAGAAACGGTAGCAGCCTTTTGAAATACTGTGCTTCAGATGTATGAGGACGATAGCATGGACAGACACAGATAATAACAAATAGGTTATAGAAATAGTAGGGAAACAAGGATATCTGGGGAAAAAGATAAGAGAAATAGAAGGGCAGAATACGTTCTAAGGCATTTTTGGGGAATAGTATGGTATATATTACAAGCAGAGATAGGATAAAAGTGGTAAATGTAGACCTAGATCAGATAGTTATAGATGCAGACTGTTCAAATTTCAGGGAAATGTGTAGGTTAGTTCAGAATAAGAAACAATGATGGTACGCGTCTAACCAGTTCTAGGACTGAAGACCTAATGATGATGATAAATCTTTATCTGAATTTTTTTAGCGAACAAGGAGAAGAACAACCAGAAACGACCGCGCGTCTAAGATGAAGATGACAGCCCTAACAGAACCGATAAGGTAATATTTTACAGGTCAGTGTTGTAGTTGTGGATGTTTTGCAAAACAAATCAGAAATTAAAACTTTAACAAAAAGGTTTGGAGCGAGTTAGAAAGGCAGCGAAAAGTTTAATGCTGAAAGAAAAAAATTTTGAAGTGAGTTAGAACTGTTCTTTATATTTGGGTTGCTGGCTCATTTGGAAAACAAAGATATAAACAACCTAGGTAAATTATAGTATGTTTATTCTAGAGTGCATAACATTATATTTTCTAATTATATATATTTTATAAATTACAATAAAGAAAAGTACATTGTGTTCTTCTTTCGTTTGTTTTCATTTCACATTACTCGGAAAATTCTATAATGACAGTGACTCCTGTAGAACGTTTACTGATTATGTAGACATCTTTGTTTGGACCAATACTATCGTTTAACTTCTTAATTCCAACGGTTTGGAGATATTCAAAGTACCGTAGCGGTAAAATACATTTAAATTCCTCTGTTTCTACCATTACTCGATCACCAAATTTTGTTTTTATCGATTCCATTTTTAAAAGCTTATACTTTTGGTTCACTATAAGGTTTTTACATGGTGTGAATGGTTTGCAGTAGGTACTTTTGTTAAAATGACCGAAATCCATACTTATAATGCTTAAATTACACTTCTTATCTTAATGACGAACAAACTAAAGTTTCATATTTATAACAAATTTTGCTTATTCAATCAGAAATGAATACTTTTGGCGCAGCACTTTTTCCTTTCTTTTTTTTTATGCAACCTTGCCTGTATACTGCTAACTAAGCGGCTACCAAAATTATGCAACTGTATTTGCACCAGCAGCAGCTTCAAGTCGACTGATCTACTTTTGCTTTAAATTACCGCAAGTATTAGTTGCCCATTGACCTACATTGGGTTCATAGTCGCATAGACTTTGGGACCAAAGTGTTACACTTTTTTAGATGAATGACCTATTTTAGGTCCATAGTCACGTAGTTTTAGTCGATTGACATACATTGGGTCCACAGTAACATTGACTTTGAAAGCAATTTAACCTACTGATCTACTTTGGGTCCATAGTCGCATTGACTTTGGGGCTAGTTTGACCTACTGACCTACTTTGGGTCCATAGTCACAGTGACTTTGGGATCAATTTACCTACTGACCTACTTTGATTTAACCTACTTTGAAACCAGTTGACCTACTGACCTACTTTGGTTCCATAGTCGCATTATATTAATACTTATATATACAATATATATATATATATATATATATATATATATATATATATGTATATATTGATATGACGTGACCCACGATTGGGCGTACCATTAAATTGGTATGATATAGCCCTTTTGTATTTCAAGCTCCTACGATGAGTGCTATTATGTTACTGTAATATCCCTTATTAAGCCCCACAATTTTTACGTTATATTTTATTTGTTTACCATGACTAGCTCACTGAATGCTTGACTTCCTAATAATAAATCTTATTTTACCTTTTAAATGGATTCAAATAAAGTAGTTCAATGTTGTGTAACCTCAAAATTTTCCCCTGTATAGAATATTTACATTTACCAAATTTATGCTTTCCTGAAAGCCAGCAAAAATATTTTTTAATTATTCTCAAGTATCTTCGAACGTTCTAGGATCCTTTCCCTGTTTTCATATTTTTAAATGACCTTTTTGATGATTCTTTCAGATACATAATGTATATCAAATATTAAATTTGAAACAGTCTTTAAATAATAAAATGTTTAAAAATCGCTAACTTCGAACGGTCACTGGAATTCTCTCATAGTGTTTGTGGTCTGCATCCCTTGCTGTGTCCGCTCTACTTATTGGCCAGAATTATTCACTTTTGATTTCTGGTATTTTTCCTTGAATTAACTTTCAGTACCCTTTTGATCTTACTTCAGACGTATTTTTAGATTTGTGTTAAGGCTTAGATCTCGACATGAACATCGACTTGCATATAAACTTAAATATCAACTTAGTACATATGACATCAACAAAACCGACACCAACAAAAGTGGCATAAATAACAGCCCTCTCAACAAAATGGCATCAACAAAAGCCGTTAAATATTAAAAATAAATTTAATTAATTGTTTAACTTACGTCTATTTGTAGATCGGCTTATTTTCGTCGCACAATTTTTGCACTTTTAAATTTTACTTATTCAAAATTTTAACGTTTCACTAATTAATGTCATCAGGTAAATTTCTACTGCATTTGAACATATTTTGTGCCCGGTTGAATATGAACTAGACTCTTTATTCATTTCCTATCATATTTATAACCCCTTCCCACCAATCGCTTCCATTGGCGTGTTTATTGATCAAGGCTTGTACTTTGCTTTATCTGTGGCAGAACTAGGTGTTTTCTCAAAATCCCTGTCGAATTTTTGGTGACAATGCTTTAGCAGTCACGTAAGCGTTCTGTATTATATAGTTATTTCTCAGGATTCTTAATTATTATCCACATGCAATCACGTAATTTTATGTTTATAGTTTATAAGTGCAAAACTTATCATATAATGAGGCGGCTGGTGTTTATTTGTTTGTTACAGAATGTTAGTTTTCTGAAAAAATGTATTCCTCGTAGTCATGTATCCATTTTCTAATAATGACGTATTAAGATGCGTTTTCATATAGATGCGTTGATATTTTCAACGTAATTATTAAATATTTGGAATGCCAATTTATCTATGCTTCCCGATAATTTATTTTGACGCAATTAGTTGCACATTAGTTGCACACATTACTATTCTTATTAAATAGTATCGGATTATTACTAAATGAACTTCTTTCTCATGCATTACGTTAAATATCTTTTATATACAGTGTACTCGCACATGACTTTTTGGAGAATAGTCGATTTACTTCTATAATTGCTAGAATTATTTTATTTTCTTAAAGTTAAAGTTATTTATATCTATCCTACGGCCCCTATAACTTCATCTACCCTTAAACTACCCCCTATCATAGCATTATATATATATATATGTCTATATATATATATATATATAAAAGTAATAAGGTGGTCACGAGAGGTCATTGAAATCCAAAGCCTACAAATATAGCTCTCTAAATACAAAAGAAACCGAAAAGAATAGCATTTCCAGAGATTCATTGTTCCACCTTGTATAATACAAGTGTACATTTTAGCCATTAAAATAAAAAGCGGCAATACAATAAGCGTATTCTAAATACATAGCCATTAGGGTGCAAAGCAAAACACACTTTCCGTGTATTTAATAGCCGCAATTTTATATCAGTAATACAGCTGCGTGTACAAATTTAAGCCATATATGTAAAAATAATTACTCTTGACATATCTTGAAACACATGACATACATTTTTAAAAATACAAACTTGATTGTAAGGTTTAAAATAAAAAACTATTTACTTCATATGCGTTAGAACATGTCCTCTGCTACAATTATAATGGTGAAAATCATTTGCAATTAAAACCTTAATTAATTAGCTAAATGTTAATATTATATAATTTATATAAATTTATACCACTATTGATAACACTTATATTATTTGATAACTTGTTCAATTATAATACATTTTAATAGTTTAAGATATTTTAAAAGTTTACAGATATTTTAATTACATGTGACCAAGGTTTATAATTACCGAAACGCGTTATGTTTGTATTTTATATTATTTCAATGAGAAGAATTAATGTTAATAAATGACCCATTTTCCAAGAAAAGAAAATTTTTAAATTATATATATTGCTACAATAAGGGGGTGATTTAAAGGCATATTAAGTCATAGGGGTCATAAGATAAATGTAAATATTATTAACGTTAAGAAAACCAAACAATTTCACCATTATATAGGAGTAAATCGACTATTTTACGTAAAATCAATAACCAGCACACTGTATATAATTCATAAAGTATTTAATTCATAAGAAAGAAGCTCATTATTCAATAATCAGATACTATTTAGCAAAAATAATAATGTCTACCTCGTATAACACGTTTTAAGTTAAGTATACAAGTCCAGAACTGGAAAGAAACGAGCAAAAATAAGGTTTTAAACGCATCAAGTTTTATCAAAATAAACACGTAATCGGTGAAGATGGACAACCTGGCATACTAGCTAAATATCATTAAATATATCAGGGCACAAATAAGTAAACGCGTTCAAGTACGTCACAATAAGAACATGAATACGTGACCAAAGACATTGTATTTCCATAAAATCCAACATATTTGGAGTAACAAATAATAAATAACAGGCGGTTTGTGATATAATAAAGTTTGGACTATAATCGACACCAACATAAAAGACGTGACAAAATGCAATGAAAGTTTGGACTTTCTGCAAAATATGCCACACAAAATTGAACGTCTACGTGTGAAATAAAGCGTCTGACAAAGAATCGGAACAGGGAATTTTTAGAAATACCGAGTTTTGCAGAGATAAGCGCAAGGTACGACGCTTTCATCAAGAAGCACACGATAAACACCAATAGGAAAAATAGATAGGAGGAGTCTATAAATACTATGGGGACTTCATAAACATTCAGTATCTCTTCGACTAAGGCACCAACAACGTCAATTGAAAGTAAAATATTACGTAAAAGTAAACTTAGCGAAGATTAATAGTTTATTAAAATAGTGAAAATTAAAAGTGCCAATTTATACATGTGATTTTTTTTCAACGCTCCACCCGAAGGTACTACACTGGCCAGGAAACGAGTTTTTTTTACCTAAAAAATTTTTGAATTTTGCCGAACCTTTGCTGTTCCAGGCAAGGTAGGGATCTTTAACGTGCGTGACAACACTCACACACGGAATCTCCATTTTACCTCTCATCCAAACGAAGGTGTATTTTTGTAAAAATGCTTGCCTAACATTTTTCAAACGGACCGTGTCGGGATTCGAATGCTGAACCTTGGGCGTAGTAGTCACACACATTCCACTAAGCCACGGAGCCGCCTGCTAATTTATACAACAAGAAGTAGCCGTTTTGATCTTAAAATGTAAGGTAAACCATTGATTGAATTTAATTCTAATATCTAAGAATTTAGGGCTCTGAGTGTACTTCTAAATAAACGTCTGGGGATACCTACAAACATACTGCTAAATAATTGTCTAAACAAACTTCAAGAATATTCTAAAAATACTTCTAAATAAGCTTTACAAGGAAACATAAAATAAACGTCACGATACTCAAATTAAACTACAAGTAAATTCCAAGTCATTCCAAAATCCGATGGGAGAATCGAGCAACAATTAATTAATCATTTTGGTCAACAAGTGTAGAAACTGGGATAATAAGTCAAGCTGTAACAATCCAGGGTGCTGACCATCGATATTCAGAGGCAGTTCCTAGAACCAATCAGGAAAAACACAGGTCAGAGATTTTATTCATTATTAGTATAAGACTGGTTTTCAAAATTTTAACATTTAATATTTGCTATATTGCCATTTTATTTATTATTATTAATTGAATTTATAATATTCTGCTGATCTACTATATAATAAAAGCAAAAGTAATATTCTTGTCGTCAGACGGTAGAAAGGAATTAATTTTGATTTTTCCTATTAACTTATAATATTTTTTATTCATTTACTATACATATGAAATTTATTATTTGTGGTGCAACGAAACATTATCTAAAGTTTTAAAATAGATTCTAATGTAAAAATTACGTTTTAGTGAAAAGTAGTCGTTATATAGCACAATGGTGCATCAACTTTTTGATTTGCTAATAAAATATTTTAAATGTCTTGCCTTTAAGCAATAGTGCTAGGCATTGATTTTTAAATGCATATTTGCACCACTGTGCCAATAAAGATTATATGATTTGATAAAGTCAATATTAGCAGTTCACGATTTTAAGCAATTGAACCTTCAGGTGATCATTTATGACATTTCTGTCTGAAATTACGTAAGATATTAAAATGCTGACGTATACTCTGCTTTAACTCTGCATCCAACAGCCATAAGGTTGCATAGTCAGAAGATATATAATATATGCTTTATAATTCCAATCAATTATAAATGCTTTAAATTGAGCCTTATCACGGGCAAAGAAATTAAAACAAAGAAAAGTTTACTGGTAAATGTACATATGTTAGATTATAAATGTGCTCATAAAACCATATTAATTTGTCATATTTTCTACAGTTTCGTTAAAAATTAAAAACCTATTATATAAAAAACTTATTAAATCCTTTATTCGTCATGTGTAATATCAAATGTGAATTAATTGTGAATTACTGGTCATGTAGATAATAAATGTTATATTTTCAATGTTTTTATTAAAACGGTTGCTGATTCTGAAATATAATGTATAAGTTAGTAATTGTAACTGCATACCATGCTATATTATGGGTCTCTAAATTGCAAAAATATTAAATATTGCTTATCTATTTCAAAAATCTAAACGTTCACATAAAACAATGCAGTTATTTTTATTACCTAATTTATTCTGAAAATAAATTTTCCAATTGGCGATTACAAGGAGGGCTGGCCTTATGCAGTAGGCAAGGTAGGTGATTGCAAGCTTGACGAAAAAGTAAACACAACCCACTTAAATATATTTCGACTATTTAAATCTAGAAAGTAAATAAATAAGTAGTAAAATCAAATATGACAGAAATAGAAGGTGTCTGAGCAGTTCTATATTCCCTATAGTAAGGGATAAAGAATACTACTATAGTAAGCCTGATTATCGTAAAAGGCGATTAAAAGGCGCAGCAAGGGGCAGCAGCCTTGCTGGCTAAAAGATATTGGAGGAGGGTCGGTTAGTCTCGGGTGATCTTCAATAATTTACAAGCTTGTTGGGAGTTGGCCGTGACGGATACGGCTTTTTGCTAAAATCTTTAAAAACTGCGTTGTGGAAAGATATGGGAGCCTACCACAATATTTCCCAGGTGTGCGTGGCCTAAAACACGAAATACATATGTTGGAGAGCTCACAAGTAAAATTCTTGTCCGGAGGTAAAATACTCCCTCATTCGGACCTTCGGGAGGGGGTACTTGGGGCTCGTCATCGTAAGAATATAAAACAACAGTTCAATTTAGTGATAGGGGCTTGGAATGTAAGGTCATTACTTAGAGTAGATAAGTTAACGAATTTATTAGTCGAAATGAGAAAGGAAAAGCTGGACATTTTAGGTATTAGTGAGGTGAGATAATTATAGAATAATTACAACTTCTTCAACTAATGAACCGGCAGGGGTAGGAATAGTGTTAGGTAAAAGATTAGGGCGTAAAGTTAAAGAGTACTTACCATTTAGTGATAGAATAATTATGGTTAGATTGAGTACAAAACCCACAGACACTGTTTTAGTACAGGTTTACATGCCAACAACTCAGTACGAGGATGAGGAAGTAGAAAAGGTATACGAGGATATAAATAGTATAGTGAGAAAAGTAAAAGGAGATGAGAATTTAATAGTTATGGGCGATTTTAATGCGTCAGTGGGAGAAGGTAGTGAGGGAAAAATGGTAGGGAAATTTGGGTATGGCAGACGAAATGATAGAGGAGAAAGATTAGTTTAGTTTTGCCAGGAACATAGATTAGTAACTGTAAACCCCCTATTCGAACAACATGTTAGGAGAAGATATACCTGGAAAACGCCAAGTGATAGGGCTAGATACCAAATAGATTACATTCTAGTTAAACAAAGATTTAGAAACCAAGTTAAAAACTGTCGTAGTTATCCAGGGGCTGACATAGATAGCGATCATAACTTAGTTAAAATGAAGTGTAAACTAAAATTCAAAAAGTTGAGAAAGGTTAAAAGAGAGGGATGGGATCTAGGTAAGCTTAATGATAGTAGGGTAAAAGAGGAATATAAACAAGTATTAGATAAAAAGAGCAAAGAGATAGCTGTAGGAGGGAACGTAGAAAATAGATGGAAAGAAATAAAACTGACTGTACATGATACAGCAACACAGACTATAGGTAAGAAAAAAATAGAAGCGAGAAAACCCTGGGTAACAAAGGAGATAATAGATTTAATAGAGAATAGAAAAAAGCTTAAACCTTTCAGAGAAGTGGATAGTGAAAGTAAGCAAAAATATAATACAGTTAGAAATAAGATAGTACATGAGTGTAGAAAAGCTAGAAAAAAAAAGGATGGAGGAGAATTGTAAGGGAATACAAGATGATTTGAGAGTAGGTAAGAAAGCTAGGGCTTACAGAGCAGTTAAAAATTTTTTTGGGGAAGATAGGAAAAAATATAATGGTATTAGAGACGAGAATAATGAGCTTCTAATAAATAAAGTTGAGGTAGCAGATAGATGGAAAAGATATTTAGAAGATTTATATAAGGGAGACGATATGGATGAGTTAGAGAACAACCAAGAAGAGGATGTAGAAATGGGGTTCTCGATATTAAGAAAGGAATTTGATAGAGCTGTTCGGAATCTTAAACTAAATAAAGCGCCAGGGATAGACGATATTCCCGCAGAATTAATAAAATATGCAAGTCAGAAAACTTTAGACAGATTATATGAACTAGTAAAAGTAATATATGACACAGGTGAGGTTCCAATAGATTTCGAAAAAAATATTATTATCCCAATCCCAAAAAAGTCAGGAGCTGATAGGTGTGAGAATTTTAGAACGGTTAGTTTAACTTCTCATGCTTCCAAAATACTAACAATAATAATTAAAAATAGAGTAGAAGCCTTGACTGAGAATTATTTAGGCGAAGACCAATATGGTTTTCGTAAAGACAGGGGGACTAGAGAACCGATACTAATGATTAGGGTAATTATCGAAAAAAGGTTACAAAAAAATGAAAAGACTCATTTCGCGTTTGTAGATTTAGAAAAAGCATTTGATAGGGTTAATTGGATTGTTATGTTCAGGGTTTTGCAAAAAATAGGAATCTCTCATAGGGATAGAAAAATTATTTATAGTCTATGTAAAAACCAAAGCGTAGTAATTAGATTTGATGAAATAGAAAAGGAAGCTAAGATTAGAAATGGTGTTAGGCAGGGTTGTATACTGTCTCCCTTGATTTTTAATGTTTATATTGAGGAAGCTTTAAACTTAGCTAGAGAGAAAAAAGAGATAGGTATTAGTGTACAGGGACAGAAAATAGACATGTTACGTTTTGCAGATGATATAGCCATTATAGCAGAGTCTAGAAAAGAGTTAGGAGAGTTTTTAAATATTTTAGATGAGATACTACAGAGTAACTATAGTATGAGAATTAACTCAGTAAAGACAAAGATAATGACAAGTGAGTTACAGTCTAGTTCTAAACTAAAATTAAAAATAGGTAATACCGAGTTAGAGGAGGTAGATGAATTTTGCTATTTAGGCAGTATAATTACAAAGGATAGACATAGCGGAAGGGATATAGTAGCTAGAATAGCTCAAGCTAGAAAAATGTTTTTAAAAAAGAAAACTTACTAATAGCTAATAGTATTAGTTTCGATAATAGAAAAAGTTTCTTAAAGTCGTACGTATGGAGCGTTCTACTATACGGTAGTGAGACTTGGAAAATTAAAGAAGTAGATAAGAAAATTGAAACTTGGTGTTATAGGAGAATGTTATAGGACTTTAAGTAAGTTCGAAAACAAAACAAAAAAAAAATAAAAATCAGTTAACTAAATGTCACCATCACATAACTCACAATTAGTTAGCGGTCTGGCATGTTGGTAACGTTTCGTTGCTTAAGCCTTACCATAACATATAATTTTAAAAACGTCACCATGACATAACTCACAATTAGGTAACGGTTTGGCATGTTGGTAGCGATTCGTTGCTTAAGCCTTACCATAACATATAATTTAATAAACGTCACCATGACATAACTCACAATTAGGTAGCGGTCTGGCATGTTGGCAGCGAATCGTTGCTTAAGCTTTACCATAACATATAATTTAACACTTTTCCTTTTTTGAAGCGGATGACCAGGTTATATTTCTTTCCTTATAAATGGTAATCATGTAAACATGTTAGAGTTCTTTAACAACCATCTGGTTGCTAATATCTATGTAGAGCCAGGTGGATAGGAAACCCATACCAAACTATATTAGTCAAATTATTAGAAATTTAGGTTGTGAAAGGTATGTAGAGCTTTTTAGATTAGCACAGAATAGAAAAAACGTTAAAGCTGCGTCAAACCGACCTTAAGTAAAGTCGAAAACAAAATGATGATGATATATTAAATATCTGTAAGGGTAATCAAAAAATCATTTGCGAATTTGGAAAATAGAGAAAGGATCGCTTTGAACGTTCAAAAAGGTGCTCAAAAATAATTACAGTGGTATTTCTTTTGCTAGCTTTCAGGGAACATAATTTTGGTGGAATCAGATAAATATCAATATTTTATTCAGGGGCTAATTTTTAAATATTAAACAAATTAATAAGTTATTGACATAAAAGTGTACTTATTATCGATTATTATATTGCATAATTTTGGATTGCTTCATTTTCATTTTCTTTTACATTACTTTAACAGGTAGGTAATAGAAGGAAAATGAGTTAAACAATCTTTATTGTCGTGACGTAGGGTACTCTATGTTTAATAGATTGAGCTAGCTGAGACATACAAATTCAAGGAATTGTAGGACTTAGAGACGCAAAAGAAAGAAGCCGAGTACGAACATAACAGTAAAGTTTTAAAAGTCGGCGGCAACGTCAGGGGTTGTGACATAGCAAGGTTGTATAACATCGAATCGCAGGAGCAATTCACAGCAGTAACTTGATCATCCTATTTTGCTGCGTTTGGATAATACAAAAATGAAGGTATATTATTAAATAGCGAAGAAGAATAATCCACATTTGGAATGTAAATGCATGTTTGTTAATATATATTAACAGTTATAAGATAAAATGAAAACCCAACGTTATTATGTAAAGTTGAATTATCAGTTCGATTTGAAATGGTAATTTAACTTTACATAATAAAATTCGGTTATCTTTTCATCTTATAACTGTTAATATATATTAACAAACATGCATTTGCATTCCAAATGTAGATTATTCTTCTTCGCCATTTAATAATATACCTACATCTTTGTATTATCCGAACGCAGCAAAATAGGACGATCAAGTTATTGGTACATGAATTATGTATATAACCTGAATCAATTTTCTTAAAGTGCAAGACGTAATTGAAAATTGAATTAAGTATAAGTTTTAGCAGTATAATATATATAAAATAGAGAAAGGATCGCTTTGAACGTTCAAAAAGGTGCTCAAAAATAATTACAGTGGTATTTCTTTTGCTAGCTTTCAGGGAACATAATTTTGGTGGAATCAGATAAATATCAATATTTTATTCAGGGGCTAATTTTTAAATATTAAACAAATTAATAAGTTATTGACATAAAAGTGTACTTATTATCGATTATTATATTGCATTCCGTCATGGCATTGTAACGAAATCCTTAAGGAAATTGATCAATGTTTAAAAACTGCTCTAGAACTAATAACGAATAACCAACTAGATGATAAGACATGGTTAACAGCTACTCTCCCGGTAAATAGAGGTGGTTTGGGCATCCGCTCAGTTTCATCTTTAGCACTACCCGCCTTTCTATCCTCTTTCCGTAGCACATCACACTTAATAAATATGATTTTACAAAATAGAACAACTGATAATTATTTTGAAGAAGGGGAAAAGTTTGGTTCTCTAAGACTAAGATGACTTTACCAGAAGAGTCAAAGAGACTTCAGAAAGCTTGGGATCAACCACTACTAGATATTTGTTGCGACTATTTACTTAAGACAGCTAAAACTCCTATTGACAAGGCTCGTCTTCATGCAACAAGAACAAAAGAATCTGGCGCCTGGTTAAACGCTATTCCAGCTGCATCTCTGGGTACTCTTTTAGACAACAATTCATTTAGGATTTCGATTGGTTTTCGTCTTGGAACAAATATATGTGTTGAACACAAATGTAGATGCGGATCTCTCGTTTCTAAAATGGCATTCATGGTTTGAGCTGTAAACTTTCCGCAGGCCGTCAATCACGTCATCATTCAGTTAACGATATATTGAAACGTGCACTAAGCCTTGCAAAAATACCAGCAATTTTGGAACCCCTAGGCATTGATCGAGACGATGGCAAAAGACCGGATGGAATGACTCTCATTCCATGGGAATGCGGTAAAGCCATAGTATGGGATTTTACTTGTGTAGACACACTTGCTTCTTCCCATATAGCAGCCACTTCAAAAACTGCTGGAGCTGCTGCCTTGACAGGCGAACGCTTAAAAAATTAAAATACAAAATCTTCAAAATAACTATATTTTTGCCCAGTAGCTATTGAAACATTCGGAAATTTTGGACCAAGCGCATCAAATTTTATACATTCTGTGGGAAAAAATTTCAAAGGAAACAAACGACAACAGAGCTACCTCATTTCTAATACAACGAATTAGTATAGCAATTCAACGAGGAAATGCTGTCTGCTTTTTCGGCACACTTCAAATGATTGTAAACTGGACGAATTACATTACTATCCGAGGTTATCAATTACACGTTCAAAAATACAAGACAAATTATCAAACAATCAAACAAATCAACTATCGAAGAATTTAATAACATCACATATATCACGAAACAAGCAAAAGTAAATATAGAAAATGAATCAAGCATTAACATTACAGACGATAAAATAAACATATGACAGTACCATTTATAGAATATATGGGAGATACTGATGGTGAAATGAATCAGTCCCAAACTGGAGATGTCGTATATGGACCTCAATTGGATACAGCCTTAGCAATGAATGGCAATAAAATGGACGATGATGAAGCACGATCGGAAGCTACTTTTAGGTTTACAATAACACAATTTAGCAAAATAAAAGATTCTGTTCTTTCACCTCCATGCTTTGTTCGAAATTTGCCATGGAAAATTATGATAATGCCAAAAACAACACATAATCAAGATCGTTCTGCCCAACGTTCATTAAGTTTCCTTTACAATGCAATGGTGAAAGTAAATCGAGTTCTTGGTCATGCTATGCCGTTGCAGAATTACGATTGATTCCATTTAGATCGGACATCAAAACTTTTCAAGAAAAATACAACACTTGTTTTACTCAAAAGAAAATTATTGGGGTTTTACGATTTTATGTCATGGCAAGAAGTTTTAGACATAAAAAGGGTTTTGCTAAAATGATACTGTTACTTTTGAAGTATATGTAATAGCTGACGCGCCTCATGGTGTATCATGGGATAGCAAAAAGCATACCGGATTCGTAGGACTTAAAATCAAGGTGCAACTTGCTATATGAATTCGCTGTTGCAAACTTTATATTTTACACATCATTTAAGAAGAGCTTTTTACAAAATGCCGACTGAACCTAATGACTCCACTAAATCGGTTACTTTAGCATTACAAAGGGTTTTTCACGAATTACAATTCAGTGATAAACCAGTTGGAACAAAAAAACTAACAAAAAGTTTTGGATGGAAACGTTAGATTCATTTATGCAACATGATGTACAAGAATTTTTACGGATATTACTGGAAAAATTAGAAAGTAAAATGAAAGGTACATGTGTCGAAGGTACTGTTCCAAAACTATTTGAAGGTAAAATGATATCGTACATTCGATGTAAAAATGTGGATTATACTAGTACACGTACTGAAACATTTTACGACATTCAATTAAATGTGAAGGAAAGAAAACATTGAAGAATCGTTTAAGGACTACATTGCTAAGGAAACATTAAATGGTGATAATAAATATGATGCAGGCGAACATGGTTTACAAGATGCTGAAAAAGGTGTTGTTTTTGCAGTATATCCACCAATATTACATTTACATTTGATGAGATTCCAGTATGATCCTGTTACAGATTGTTCAGTAAAGTTTAATGACCGCTTTGAGTTTTATGAGAAAATATCTCTAGATAGTTATCTACAAAACCAGATTCTACAAATCCTGCAAATTACACTCTGCATGCAGTTCTAGTGCATTCAGGAAATAATCATGGTGGCCATTATGTTGTTTTTATTAATCCTAAAGGTGATGGTAAGTGGTGCAAGTTTGATGATGATGTTGTTTCTCGATGTTCTAAACTAGAAGCAATTGAATATAATTATGGTGGTTATGAAGATGACATGAATATGACTATTAAACATTGTACAAGTGCATACATGTTAGTTTATATTCGCGACTCTGAACTACATCATGTCCTTCAAGAGGTTACAGATGCTGACATACCAAGTGAGTTATCATTTAGATTAGCAGAAGAAAACTAATTGAACAACTACGCCAAAAGAATGCAACGAAGCTCATTTATATATGACTGTAAATATTTTATTGGAAGACAGCTTTGATGGTCATCAAGGCAATGGCTTGCATGATCCTGAAAAAGCATCATATAGAATTTTTAGGATAAAAAGACTGCAACATGTGGTGAACTGATGGAAATGCTTACGGATGGTTTTAAATATCCACCAGAACAAATGAAAATGTGGCCGTTTGGTAGCAGATCAAATAACACTCTCCGTCCATGTTTGCTTGATTCGGAGGCAGACTCACAAAAATATATTAGATGCTTCAGAAAATCAGAATCCTTGGATTGTTTTTTTAGAACTATTGCCACCTGATGTGGGATTACTGGCATTACCTATTTTTGATAGTAATGCTGATGTCCTTTTATTCTTTAAATTTTATGATTCTAAACAAAAAAGAATACACTATTGTGGACATCAGTATTGTTCCATTAACGGTCGTTTTCGGATCTTATATCATTAATGAATGAAAGAGCAGGTTTTCCACAAGATACAGAACTTTTATTATATAAAGAAGTTAGACCTAATTGTATTGAAAGAATTACAAATGTTAACGAAACACTTGAAAAGGTCTTAGACGAATTAATGAATGGTGATATAATTATTTTTGAAAAAGATGAAATGGAAGAACAGTCTGATCTTCCAAACTGTATAGACTATTATAAAGATTTGTATTACCGAGTAGAAGTTAACTTTGTGGATAGATGCATTCCTAATGATGTTGGTTTTACTATGGAATTGTCACAGCGAATGACTTATGATCAATTAGCTCGGGCTGTAGCAGAGAGGGTTGGTACAAATCCGTATTTATTACAATTCTTCAAATGTCAAAGTTATGAAGATAGTCCTGGTCATCCATTAAGATGTACATATGAAGGTACATTAAAAGATCTTCTACTATGTTCGAAGTTTTATAAAACACCAAAGAAAATTTTTATCAACAGCTTAACATTCGAGTTAATGAATTAGAAAATAAACGACAATTTAAATGTATATGGGTTGGATTGAAGTTAAAAGAAGAGAAGGAATTAACATTATATCCCAACAAAGGAGGCACTGTAGGAGATCTTTAGAAGAAGCTAAAAACAAATAGAATTTAGTGAAGGCGGTAGTGGAAAATTAAGGTTAGTTGAAGTAAATTGTTCTAAGGTAGCTTATGGGCCAAAGGAAGATGCTCCACTGGAGTCGTTATCTTTGCAGGAGCCAAAACATACAGGATAGAGGAAATACCTAATGATGAATTAAGACTCGAAGATGACGAGATGTTAGTTTCATGTGCTCATTTTCAAAAGGAAATATTTTCCACATTTGGAATACCATTTTTTATCAAAATTAAACATGGTGAACAATTTAAAAAAGTGAAAGAACGTATACAAAAGAAACTGTGTGTACCAGAAAAGGAGTGGGAAAAGTTTAAATTTACTATTGTTTCGTTGGAAAACCTCTTTATAGACGAAGATGATTTTCTTATGAATTTGAAAGATTTTAGAGGTAATTCTACCACCAATGCTAATGCAAAACCTTGGTTGGGATTGGAGCACGTGAATAAAGCTCCAAAACGAGCAAGATTTAATTATTTGGAAAAGGCTATTAAGATCTACAACTAAGAATGGTTCTAATGCAAGCCAGTGGTGATTGTACATTATTAAAGTTGGCATCAACCAAAAACCATCATAATTATTGTTTTGATTGTTTTCGCTGTTTCCTAACAATTAGAATGTAATATTGTACTTAATAAATGATTCATATATATATATATATATATATATATATGTATATTGACGTGATAAGGAGTCACGAGAGGTTATTGAAACCCAAATTCTACAAATAAAGCCTACTAAAATATAAAACGATACGGAGAAATAGAAATTTCCCTAAATTCATGGTTACGCCCTGTACAGTACAAGCGTACTTTTATCTATTAAAGTGTCAAGCAAAAACGCAAGTTCGGTGTCTATAAATAATTACCCTGTATAGTATAAGCGTATTGTAAATACATAGCAAATATTGTTCTCTGTATATGTCATCATCATTAGGTCTTCAGTCCCGGAACTGGTTTGAAGCATACCCTCATTGTTTCCCATTCTGTGCTAACCTACACATTCGTTTCATCTTTCACTATCTGTGTGCAATAGTCTTATCTAGATCTACCTCTACCTCTCTGCTTTTAATATATCCCGCTCTATTTCCCAATTTCTACAGATATCTTTATTCCCCTAGTCTTTCTATAACCTCTTTGTTATTAACTTTTTTTGTCCATGCTATCTTCTTCATACATCTGAAGCACAACATACTAAAAGGCTTCTACCGTTTTTGCGCCTGCTCCTCCTACTGCCCCTATTTTATAGACGTACTGTGCTGTGCTTCACACATGCTTTCAACAATTTTTTCCTTGTTTCTATGTTTGTTGTCTTCCAACATAGCCGCTGCTCTGTCGGGTTAGATGCAGTTTGGTTCCTCTTTTATTGTTTACAAGTATATACACTATTTCCCCGATATTCAGTGGTATGTGAAGGGGGTTAAGGAGCACGCATCTACCAAAACCCCTAAACATTTAAATATTTGCGGCATTAATAGTTTTCCAATATATCCTTTCCCACAATCAACATTAGTTGAAAATACTTCAAAACCAACACCTGTAGATGTTTAGTCTTATCATCAGATTTAAGTGCAATTATTTATTCGTCATTAGGTTTTTCGTCTTGAAACTGGTTGGACGTGTAAATCTACTTTTTTCTATCATTTTCTAACCTACACCGTTCCCTGAAATTTCCACAACCTCGGCTCCCCTTCTGTTGTTTTCTAATTATATGACCTATTTCACCGAGATTCAGTGATATGTTAAGGGGATTAAACAACCTGTGGCTACCAAGATCCTCCAACACTTTCCCATTTGCCAAATTAATGGTTTTCCACTACAACCTTTTGAACAATTAACATAAGTTGAGAATATTGCAAAACCAATACCTGTAGTTGCTTATAATAATCATCATGTTTAAGTACAGTTACTTTTTTCGTTATTAGGTTTTCCATCTTGGAACTGGTTGTACGCGTATCTCCACTGATTTATATTCTGAGCTAGCCTACACAGTTTCTTAAAATTCTCACAGCCTACATCTTTCACTATCTGTGTGCATTAGTCTAATCTAGTTCTACCTCTACTTCTTTTTTTTCTATTTCTGCCTCTAATATATTCCGTACTATTCCCTTATTATTTAGTATGTGACCTATCATTCTATTTTTCCTATTTTTTACTGTTTACCACACACTTCTTTCTTTTCTACCATTTCTAATACGTCTTTGTTTTTAACTTTGTCTGTCTATGATATCTTCATCATACGTCTGTAGAACCACACTTCAAATGCTCCCTGTCCGCTTCTCCTACTGTTTAGGCTTCACAGTCGTACAGTGCTGTGCTTCACACAAATGTTTTAAGCAATCATTTCCTTGTTTCTATGTTTGTTGCCTTTAAACATAGTAGTTACTTTTTCTTGTTAAATGTAGCACGACCTTGTGTTAATCTTTGTTTTATATCTTTTGTGCACTTCCCATATTGTGTTATTTGGCTTTCTAGGTTGCACTAATCCTTAACCTCTTGTAAGTTCTCGTTACCTATTTGTACTCTAGTTTTTCCACTCTTTTGCATACTAGTACTTTAGAGTCATTTTTGTTAATTTTCATACTGTATCTCTCTGTTAGAACTGCTACCATTTCAATAAGAGCAGCTTCTAACTCTTATTTTCTAGATGCTAATATCGCTATATCTATCATCTGCAAATCTAAGCATATAAATCTGTTGTCCCTGCATAGTAATTCCACATGTCTTCCTGCTTTTGACAGTATTAATTGCCTCTTCGATGTACAAATTAAAAATTAATGGGAATAGGGCATATCCCTGTCTCACGCCTTTCCTAATATTTACTTCTCTGCGTGCCTGCTGTAATTCTATTACCTGTGTTTGCTCTATGTGTAAGCTATGTATACTATCCGTCTTTTCCTAAACCTCATTCCAATCTTTTTGAGTATTTCGAATATTTTTTTCCATTTTATATTGTAGAATATTTTTTTTAGTTCTACAAACTCTATATACACGCATTCCCTTTTTTTCCATTTTCTCCATTATCACCGTGAGAGCTAAAATAGCCTCCCGTGTTCATCGGTTTCGCCTAAACTAAAAACTAAACCTAAACCTAAACTAAAAATTGATCGTCTTCTAGTATTACTTCAGCTCGTTTTTCATTAGTCTTTATACAATTGTATTTAATATTTTTGACACGTATGTTGTCAAACCTATGTTTTGAAAATTTTCACATCTGTCCGTGCCTCTCTATTTTGGTGTTGTGATTACGATGCTACGTTCGAAATCTTTGGGTATCTCGCATGTCTCATACATACAACTTACACGTTGGAATAGATGCTCTGTTACTGCTTATCTAGCGGCTTTGAGAGTTTCTGCTTGCACCTTGTCTGTACCCGGCACATTACCATTTTTGAAACCCTTTAATACTAATTCAAACTCCTCTCTAAGTATAGGATATCCCAAGTCTTCCTTTTCCAAGTCTGATTCCTGTTCTAATGCTGTTACTTCCTCTCCTGCATATAAATTCTCCATATATTCTTGCCATCTAACCACGTTCTCTACATTTTCTATAGTGACGTTTTTTTCGCGTTGCTGATATTTTTGCTATACGGTTTTACATCCCTAAAATTCATTCTAATTAGTTTGTTTGCTTCGTTTGTCTTTCCTATTTTTTATCTTAGTTTGTACCTCTTTGCACTTTTCATCAATCCATTGTTCTTTAGCTTTTCTACATTTGCGAATAATTTTCCATTTTCGTCTTTCTTCTATTAAATTCAAGATGTTTTTTGTTATCCATGGTTTCTTACTTTCTTTTTCTTTATACTCCTGAATATCTCTGGCCGCCCCGTCTTGGCTAGATTTAATATTATTCCATTCTGTTTATACTTCCTTAGTATCAGAAACTTTCCCGAAATCTTTCAGCAATTCATTTGACTTTTTTCAAATGTTTCGTAGATATCTTTATCTTCTAGTTTCTCAAAGTCAAAGTGCTTTTCTCCGTTCCCTTTTTCAAATTTTTAAGTTTAAAAGCGGCCTTCATAATTAAGATATTGTAGTCATTGTCTATATCTGCTTCTGGGTAGCTTCTATAGTCTTTTACTTGATTCATAAACCGTTGTTTAACAAGACTGTAATCCATTTGATATCTTATTATATCTCCTGGCATCTTCCACGTGTATCGTCTTCTAGCATGATGTTGAAATAATGTATTTGTAATGGTTAAATTGTTTTTGTCGCAAAATTCTACCAGTCTATTGCCCCTGTTGTTTCTCGTGCCTAAACCAAATAAACATACCACTGCTCCATCCCTACTGTCACCTACCACTGCATTAAAATCCCCTGTATTTATTAAATTCTTATGTCTTTTGCGTATCTTAGTGTCTTTGATATCTTTGTAGATCGCTTCTACCTCTTCCTCGCTGTAGCTTGAGGTGGGTATGTATACTTGCATATTTACTGTAATTACCGGTTTAGATTCTAATGTAACCATGAGTGCTCTTTCGTTCTTTCTAAAGTAGTTTTCTAACTATCCCCACAGCCGAATTTCCTTCCTCTGATCCTGTATGAATTACTCTTAAGTCTCCACTTCAAAAGTTCTTCGTCTCTGGACCCCGAAATTGACTGATTTCTACTATGTCTAGTGCTAACGTATCTATTTTAATTTTCAAGCTCTCTAGCTTACCTACTTGCTTCATACTTCTGACATTCCACGCTCTGACTCGCAAAATGTTCCCTGCTCTTCCTTTAAACTCTCCGATCTTATCCTCAGAAGTAGTCCCCTCCCGGAGATCCAAATGGGGGACTGTTTTAATTCCGGAATCTTTTACCACAGAGGATGCAATCGTGTTAACTACAATTTAAGTATGCTGTGTATTTTGGAGGTAATGTGGTGGTTTCCGTTGCCTGTCACATCGCAGTAGTGTGTCTTAGAATGTCATACCGACCCCTATGATCCCTGTCAATCTAAGTATCGAAAGAGCTGCTGCCCTGTTACGGGGAACTCTCTTAGTCTGGTTCCTCACTAAAGACCCTACTACTTTGGTTGGACCTGTAGTTTGGCTCTTTAGGTCTTTGGAACGCGGAAGCCATTCCACCTGTTCTAGAATTCTAGAATTTGTTAAAGGTACAGGTCCATTCGGAACGGACATTTTTATTTATAGATATGAAAACATGTACATATAATAATATAATCGTTCAGTTACATATTAATAGAACAACAAAATACAATTATAATAGTATAATATAGTAATATCAAACAGCTACATGCAACTAAGACAAAACCAAAAATACTACTATAAACACTAATTATTATGATAATCAGAAGATAGTATTTTTTTTATAAACTTTGAAATTTTTATAAATGGTTTCTTAGTAAAACAAATACTTTAAAATTGCTGTCAGTTAGCACATCTGTTTTGGCGCATTGATGATAGTTGCAAACAAAAACAATCTCTCTACTAGTGCCGAAGATGGTACAGCAGTGTTGTATTGTACAAACATCTTGTATTTGGAAAGTCATTAGTATAATTAGAGTAGTCCTCATCATTCACAATGGCGAAACGGAGGGGCTTTGGAGGCTATGTTGTTTTTATTATGTTTTTGTTTATTTGGGTGCGGGGGGACTTTACCTCTCTTTTACCCCCCCCATAATTAAAAGAATTTTTATCATAAAAATGCCGGTGTTAGATAATGTTTGTGTGTAGATGTAGTTGCGTCGGTTATATTTTAGGAATTATTGGGCCAATTTGCACAAAACTTAATATGGCATGTGAGAATTGGATGATGTACAAAGGAAAATAGGATGTTTCTATTGCAATATTTTGAGGGCACATTATAAGGGGACTATCATAATTTGAATCCGAAAGTTCTAAGCCTATATATAGAAGCTACAGATACAGGGTGATAAAAGACAAGCTTTATGCTTCTATGAGCGAAAATGAATAAAGCTACTGCTGTAACATAAACGCCGTTTAACCGCACATCACCTGATAAACTACTCGAAGTAAAAAACTTCGCTGAAATAGCTTTCTCTAAAACAGCTTTAGTTTAAAGATTCTAAAGTGTTCAAAATAACATTGTGGAAAAGCGACTCTGACGATTTTGTTTAAATTTTCTCCACTAGAAGGTATGAAGTGTTCTTTGGAATAAATCTGGGTGGATTTAAAAAACTTTCTTTTTATGGCTTCTAGAAATTTGTAAAATTCACTGCAAAACATTTTTACATTTTTTAGTTTTTCTTGGAACTAATTGTACATTTTATCGACAGTTTAATTATCAAAAAAGTTACAGCTGTGAAGCTATCTTCAGTTATGCATTACAGCATCCAGCTGTAATTGGTGCACAGGTACGGTAACTCTAGGTAAGGTTATTTCTTGTTCAATTTTATAAGCAACATAAGCTTGTTTTCAGATTGATCTATTTTACTTTAGCATTTAGATCCATTTTATTCCAAAATTAATACCTTGTGTAAATTTTAGTTTTATATTATTCTTAAAATCTTAACCATTATTTTACTCTGTTTATCGCGACGGCAGTATTCGTTGAACCACCAGAAGCGGGTTTAAAGTTGCGGTTACACCAGTTTCTAAATTACTATACCTACTTGTTGTCAGGGACAGATAGAAAACAAAAGGGATAACACATCCACTTCGGATGGTCGCGCGGGGTAAATTGTGATTTGCAGTTTTGTCAGTTCAATTGCTTAGTTTACATTGTTCGGTCTAGTTTGGTCAAACCGCCTAAAAACATATGTTCGTGTCATTGTTGTAACTTATAACTCCGATTAAGTTTTATATGATTTTGTATTTGTTGTCTATTTATGCTAGTGCAGTTTAATCTTTTATGAAATTATAGACATGACGAATTTATTTAAGAGACAAGCAACTGATGAACATAGTGTAGCGTCTAGTTCTGCAAAGAAAATTCGTATAGGTGAAGTACGGTCAGTGTGTATAGGGGGCAAGTGTGTATCTATTCAATATTTCTGTAAAATCTTACGTTGCACACAGCGTCATCTGTTGCCTTTTAACAACATCTTCATCAGCTGCATAACTAACATTGAAATGAAAATTAGATCTCTACAGTTTCTACAAAAATGTGCATTTTATCCAACCACAGTCTGTTGTGAGAGGTGTGTAGTGGACAACTGTCTTAGAAATCCTTGTTAAACAGTGTCATTCTGGAACTTTGTTTGAATGTTTATTATTAAGATAGGTAAGCAAGGACTAAATTGCAATATGATTATGTTAGTTTTTTAAAACTTTAGAAATTTGAAGTTTTTCAATGCTATTATACACTTCCGCTATAAAAATTGAACATAGTTAAAGTGTGTATTATTTTTCAGGGGTATGTGTGTAATATGTACACACTTACCTCGTCGAAAGTGCTACAGTGATTTTGTTGCTAATGCAAGTAAATTTTCAGGAATATTTATATAAACATGGTAAGGGTGTATGTTAGAAAAAGTAACAGGGGCAAGTCCTATACTAAAGAACATTTAGAACGAGCTATGGCGGAAGTTAACAATGGAATTATTACTGCGTACAAGGCCAGCAGAAGGTATAATATATCTATGATGACCCTCAATTACCACTTGAGGGGCTTACAAGGGAATAGTAGTAGTGCACAAGGTAGAAGCACAGCCATTTTCTTACAACAAGAGAAAATTCTGGCACAAAGTTCAAAAGCTATGGAAAAGTGGGGATGGTGGCTAAGTAGGCAGGAGATCATAAGAATTGTTGGTGAATATGTTAAGCGCAATGATTTAAAAACTCTGTTTAAAAATGGTGTACCCGGGGAAGACTGGTTTTTGGTTTTTGCTAAAAGACATAATTTATCCCTCAAAAAGCCTCAATCAGTAGAATATGCTCGCAAAGAGTGTTTAGATCCGTTTGTAATAAACGAGTATTTTCAATTGTTAAAAGAAACTTTGGAAAAGTTAGATTTAAATGACAAACCACATCGCATCTGGAATTTGGATCAAACCGGTTTGTGTTTAGATCCATCAAAAATTAAAATCGTTGGACAAAAAGGAAGTGCATCTTCAAGATCCACAGCAGGTCCATGGCATGAAAATATAATAGTGTTATTGACAGCAAACGCAGAAGGTCACAAAGCACCCCCACTAATAATATTTAAGGGTAAAAGCATATGGGACGAGTGGATTGCTCCAGAGGACAAATGTTTTGCAGGCACTACATATGCTGCTACTCCAAATGGTTGGATGGATTCGAACATATTTTTAAGAAATTTTGAAAAAGCTTTCATCAAGAAATTGGTGATACGAGACCAGTATTATTAATATATGATGGTCATGTATCGCATGTTGATGAACCATTAATATTATGTGCCATACAAAACAATGTTGTTATATTAAAATTGTCGCCTCATTCGAGTCATTTACTTCAACCACTTGACTTATGTGTCATGCGGTCACTAAAGGTAAAATGAGATGCTGAACTTGTCCAATGGCAACGGCACCATCGCGGTCAGAGAATACCAAAGAATCACTTCAGTCAACTGGTTGGGAAAATATGGACTGGTATAAACCCTAATATTATTACCAATGGATTTATAAAGGGTGATTTTTTCCCTTTAATGCTAGCGTTATATCAGAAGAACAGTACGATCCCCGTTGGCACTGAAAAGATGGCATAACAGCATTAAGGAAAATCCTAACAAAAAAAAATATAAGCACTCCATCGGAAGAGAAGGAATCAGAACCATCCTCAAATACAAAAATTATTCAGAAAATGCCTTCCACTTCCGGCACACAACAAGACGTTACTTTTGAAGAACTCCTCTTGGGTATGGTGAAGCAACATAAATCAGATAATATTAAGAAACCCAAGAGAAACGTAGCAAGCGGTGCAGAAATTCTTACCAGTTATGATGTGTTACAACGCATTCAAAATATGCCCGATAAGAAATCGTCAAAAAAGAGAAAAATTATAGATATTTCTGACCCAGAAAGTTCATCTGAAAAGGAAATTGTTTACGAAGAGAGCGAAAATGACATTGATTATGAAAAATATGAATTACCAGAAGAAGAAGACCTGCATGAAGCCGATCCAGATATTGAAGATTGGGTACCGGTTGTGTGCGCAACTAAAAAGCTCTGAAACATTATATTGGCCAAATTTAATCTATTAAAAAGAACGATAATGAAGTAGAAGTGAAATGTATGAGAAAAATACCCTCAAGATATCTCAATACTTCATATTCTTTTATATGGGCTGATCCAGAGGAGCGTTGTTTCATTGCAATCGAAGACATTGTAATGATACTTCCTAAACCAAACGTAACAAAGAGAGGATTACACCGCTTTGGACTTGGATTTGATAATTAGAATTTTCAATAAGAAGTTAATGCTCATTATTAAATACTTCTTTTATGTTATTGCTAATATTTGTTTTCAATGCATTTGTAAAGGGTCTGTAAGCTCTGTATTAAAAGTTCATATATGTAAGAGTTCAATGTTTAATAAAGTTTTTAAGCAAATACTGAGACGTAACATATGGTACATTTACATACTTGCCCCATATCAAAACCACGCTGTTGACGTAGTAATTGCAACTTGTTTACACACTTACCCCACATTGCAGGTAAGTGTGTAATATGGACTTCTAAAATAAAAAATAGCGGTAAATTGAAAACTTTTTAATGTGTGCAACTGTAATGTTGTATACGAGTAGATAATACCCCTAAGTTCATATAACCCCAAGCTGGTTTTGACATTAAAAATACAGCCATTAAAATTTTGATGTTTAAATGAACTTTAAGAATTTTGGTACACACTTACCCCACTTCACCTTAGTGGAAAGTTACAATGGAAGTGGTAATAATACTTCAGCTGAAGTATCTTACAGCACTACAGGTTCGTTAAATATAAACAGATATGATGTAGGACAATATATAAAAAATATATCAAATCTGAGTGATGTTTTAAAATATGAACTAATATAGCAACCGTGGATGCCCCAGTCTAATTATCAGTATCCCAAAACTCAAGAAGGAAAACAAACAAGATCATTTAATTACAATTGGCTTGCTAGGTTTTCTCGGTAGTTAGTTTATTCTGCGAAGTTAAATGGCGCTTTTTGCAAATTTTGTGTGCTTTTTGCGCGTCCATCTTTACATACTAAATCTTATGGTTATCTAGTCGATAATACTGTAACAAAATGAAAGAAGGCATTAGAATGTTTCTGTAGCCACGGTGCCTCCAATAAGAGACGCTATTGGAATAATTAAGTCGGTTACAAATTGTATTCGTGAAAGCCATCTTAGACGAAAAGCTTTTGAAAACTGTTTACCGGAAAATAGTAACATTTCAATTATAAAAAATATGTGTGAAACTCGTTGAGTTGAAAGGCACGAAAACACGACTTTCTCAGACTCATTTCAACTATACGGCAAACTTAACTGCACCTTACAAAAAATTGACAATGGAGTAGCTGTTTTCCTAGCATCACTTGAAAGTTTTGAGTTCATTGTAGCTTTAAAAGTATTAGACGTTATTTCGAAGTTATTATTAGCCGTAAGTATATTTCTACAAAAAAAGAAGTACGATTTAGTACCTGCATAAACAATATTGAATCTGTTTTTGAAAATTTCCGGAAAACACTGATTAATTGCTTCTTCCGAAGATATTGAAGTTGTTATACCAAGAACATGCTCTAAACAAACAAAAAGAAGTAACATACCTCAATCCAGTGCTGAAGAGTATTATAAACGAACAGTTTATTTGCGATTTTTGGATCATGTTTTAGTAGAAGTTACGGATAGATTCGGAGATCTGTTCGAAAGAGTGGCTGAAGTTCAATTTCTTATACCATCCTTTACAGTTAAAACACGGATAAAGAAATTTTTCATTGTATAAATAATATTCAAGAAACAAACACATCTAAAGAGTTGTTACGATTTGAAATTGAGAGATAGTAAAATAAGTGGAGACAAAATAAAAAAAATGTGAGCTGTATACAACAGCGCTTCTTGCTCTTTCTGTCTGAAATTCCCAATAATATATATATATATATATATATATATATATATATATATATATATATATTGCTGTGGACTCTGGGACAGTCTCTGGAACACTCGAGCCTTTTCCTAAAAAAACCATTCGAGCCTCACGAATTGGTCGTCATAAAATTGCCGTGAAACTTTTAAAATTTTGTGCCCAATCCTGGGCCAACATAAAATTTAAAAAAAAAAAAATTTCTTACTCATTATTTTGGACGCCTTCGTATTTCTCTGCTCACCCTGACTAGTTCAGCAATCGGCTTTTTCTTGAATACCTATCATTTTAAGTACATACCTCTCTCTCACACACACACTGTCAAATGAAATTACCAAAATAATACCGCAACCATACAACCTTTTATTTACACATATTAACAGATAAAATATTTACACTTGGGTATACACGGTTTGGTACAATTGTTACCAGCTCAATTATTAAATGCTTTAAAGTCCTTGATTTTTAATATATTTTAACAAATTCTACATGATACGAGTAGATGGGCCCCACATGCAACAATAGTTTGACTTCATACTGGTCTATTGTGATCTTATTATAACTCAGTTTCTGTAAATGCCTTTTTAACCTTGCATTTTATTGAAAAAAAAAATATAAAACCCGTTTACTCCTTACAACAGCAATTTATAGCATGAATAAACCTTTATATCAACATTAAACTCTTTTTTAATAAACAAATTAAATTGTCCTGCACAAGTACCTTTTTAAACAAGTTTTAAAAGTAATAAATACACCACCAATAAGTCAAATACACAAGCACCAAAATATCAACACAAATGTGTATACAAAACAGAAATTTAAAATTTGTTACCTGGAGTCACCTTCATTCCTCGTCACCGCTGAAGATGGTTACCAAAAATTCTCGTCGTTGTGTTCATCTAGTATGCTAATGCCTGGATCTACAGATCCCCACCATTTAAATCTCCGCTACCACTACTGTTTTTCTCCCCAATTATTGGCTTCTTCACAAAGGTGTCATTCCATACCAAATATTTTATGCATACAAATTATACTTTCAACTTCGCTTACCCCAAATATCATCCCTTTATTTAATAGCTTTGTCGTAGTAACGGCACTTTTTACATAAACAAGCACCAACTTGTGCAATATCACTTTTATAACGTGGTACGCTACTACAGCTTTCATAACTTTAAACAGGAAGTTTAATGCAACTTTACTGAACACACAATAATTGATAACGGTAAGAGCATTTACTACTATTATGTTGTAGATCTAAACCCGTATTCAGAAAGAGAGCTTTAATATCTTTGTTCGTATATTTATATCATTTTCAAACCCCCCTCCCCCGGGACATGTTTCACGTGAAAAGCTTGTTTTCGAAGCTGCTTCCCAAAATTTTTAACGTAACGAACACTGACTTCTCCAAAAATTCCACTTTCGTCGTCCTGTTACATAAATTTTTGTTTACCACCGTAACGTACCCGCTCTTCTTAAAAACTGCTGGCCATCAACCAATGATAGAATTTTTCTTCGTCACAGCGCTCCACCTATCAGCTATCTATCCCCGTTTTACGCATATTTGTTGTCTCCTTTAGAACTCCTCTTAAGTTACAGAAAATCGATATTGTAGTCGTCCTTCACTTTTACCCCTGTACATCTTACGTGACTTTTATCCAACGCTTTATTTATACGTTACTCTGTCTGTTTTATATTATCGATCGTTTATTCTACTCGTTCCTTAAGGCATTTGATATTTAAAGCAGTTTATACAAATCGACCGTTGCAATAAACTTTATAGGAATTCCATCTTAACGTTTATTTAAGTTCCCTGAACGTGACATTTAACAACAGGTGTTTTTTGAAATAACCGACCGTTTAAAAATAACAATTCTTGGTTTCTTCCCTTTTTAGTATCTGTATAAACGAACGTTGGCTTTTAAAATGGAACATTTGCGTTTGAAATTATTGATTTTCTAATGCATGCAAGTTCCCTTTTTGCTTCCATGCGTTTGATTAAATTATTATAATTTCTTATGCGTATCCTTGAGCTTTTATGTACTCTAAAGCTTTCACTTAAGTAATTTTAACATTTCAATTTAAATATAAAAAAATACCTTAATACCCGTCCGTTTTCACTATATAAATTAATTAATTTGGCGCGTATCTAATTTGCTCTTATTTCTATATACACGGTTGGTAAAATTTTATTGTCTACACCTATTTACCCTCTAAATCCACAACAATATACATATATATATATATATATATATATTTAGTGCTATAATTTTAGGTTAAGTCACAGGGGTTGTCGAACAAATAAAAGCAACTTCCAGTTAACAAAAGTACATAATTACAGATATTAAAAGAGTAAATAGGTCACTATACATATTGTTAGGTGAGGGCACACTGTATATAAAAATATATGAGATTAAATGCATAAGAATACAGAAATATTCAAGAGTAAGTACAAGTTAAGTTAGATTTGAAAACGCAACAAAATGCATCAAAATTGAATCAACGGGAAACCTATATGAATTGGCTTCATAAATATTTAACAAATGCGTTAAAAATATCATCGTATACGCAGTTTAAATTATGCATTATTTGAAAATCGTACGTGACATAAAGAATTACATTTGTTCAAAAATCCAATATTAACTAGGAAATGAAAAAGCACCTGATTATTTTGGTTTAGATTAGAATAAGTAATAAACACTGAATACGTGATTTAATGAACGAAAAGTCTTGGGATTTCTCAATTTAATACCATGATATGTGAATGAAAACGTGACAAGTCAAGCATTCATCCGAATACTTGAACTACACAATTGGTAAAATTCTCGGAATACACAAAGATAAAGGCAAAAAATGTCGTCCCAACACGTGAATGAACGCATGGGAAACAAGAGAGATACGGCTTTAAATACGATAAGAATTGAGCGACGAGTTTAGTATACATTTTAAACTGAGCTACGACAATACTCTGAAATGCTAAATTATCTACATAACCAGTTAAACCAAAGTAAATTAAAATCATTTTGAAAAGTGTACGAATTGTGCAAGTGTGAGCCGATCTATTATAGACGTAAGCAAACAACGACTTAATAAAAATACATTTTCAACATAAATAAAGCAGGACTCCTGTTAATTACTTCCTGTCAATTACTTCTGGTTAATTACTTCCTGTTAATTAGTTCTTGGAAATTACTTCTTGTTAAATACTGACATGGTAAATGTTCTATTACTGTCTTGTTAAATACGGACATGGAAAATCTTTTATATACTGATATTCAAATTGAATCTTAAATTGGATTAACTTATTACTGGCATTTTAATACTGGCTCTAACACTGAAATTTAAATAAAATTTTAATAACGATTTGGATAGTATTTTGGTTTTGATGTCGACCTCCTAATTCGACTCTAAATATTTAGACTAGGCACGAAAACTCTTGGAGGATGCAGAGGAACTACAGAACCATTCCAGATTAGCGATATTGATATAATTTATTACTGAAAACTTTAAAAATAAGCAAAAAGGCTACTTTTGCTGGCTTCAATTTCATAATTCTGGTATATGTAAATATTCTAAAAAGGGGAAGATATTAAAAGTTGTAAATATTTAATCATTATATTGTGTATTGTAGAATTGCTTTATTTAATTAAATCAGCTAGTTGAGGCACAGATAATCCATAAGTTAACATTTCACATCATAGGTGCTTGATTGATCAAAAGGGCAAATAAAAATATCACAGCATTTTATGTGCGCCCAAATCGCGGGGCATAATATAAAAGGGATAATACAGCATTTTATTACACCCAATCGTGGGACTGAAATAATATCGCAGCATTTTATGACGCCCATCGTAGGGGCTTGTCGATTATAAACAGAAATCTCACATCATTTTATGACATGCTCAAACGTGGAGCTGGATTATCACAGCAATATATATATATATATATATATATATATATATATATATATAAACAACTGATTTGATTAATACACTCGTTCTACCAGATAAAACTACAGCGTCAAATCTAAAGGATACTTTTTCATCTGTAGACGCAGTAGTTTTATCTGGTAGAACGAGTGTATCCCAAGATTTTAATCAAATCAGTTGTTTACTTACTTTCGTTCTAGAAATAATACTAATTATATTTATATATATTGCTGTGATATTTCCTAAATTAACTGGTCCGTCGACTTTCTTCTGTTAATCGCCTCGGCTGCTCCTCTAGATAACTTACATCCTCATTCATAAAAAGAAACAACACATTCCTACCACAAACATCAACGTTAACTCTATTTACATCAATATTCAGAATACATTAAAATTTCAAATTAAATTTCAGCATAAAATTCAGTTTTAAAAAGAATTTCAAGATTAATTTTATTATCATTTTAATGTGCATCCAGAATTAAAGTCCTTGTAGGATGCCTACTAATTAATATAACAATATATGTAGACCGGAGTCTGAGTACAAAGGGAGCATCTACCACCCCTTTACGTTAATTAACCAGGTTCGTCTAATTGAGCTCAAAGACATACCCAAATTTCATCATAATCCAGAACATCAATACTAAATACCCCTTTTTCTACTTAAACAAGCAAATTTCATCTTAAAATTAAAATTTTATGGTTAGTACAATTTCACTACTGTCCATTTTGAGTAAATCAGTTATAAAGTTATTCAACACACACCAAAGTGTCAAACAAAATAGTATAATTTACCTGAAGTTTACTGCACTCGTAGCTTCAATGTACATCGTCCCTTTTGTTAATCACACCATTCCAACTGGATTATATTTACAGCTTCTGATTCTCAACGCTTTTAAAATTTTCTCCATCACCATTTCTTTAAAGTTGTTTCAGGGCTTTTCCGGAACTCATCTGTGTATATCTGACCCTTGTTTCATGGATCCAGACACGTTTTTGAACCATTTAATTATTAACACCCCCGAAAAATAACAAAGAAATTCATACTTCTTTCACCAATATACGCCAAAACTGCCTACTTTTGTGTATACATTTGTCGTTGTAAATTTTGCTAATTGGTACAGTGATACTAAATTTTATTACCTTGTATCTAAGTGCACTAAAGTATATTCATGTTAGCACGTAAATAACAAACTGTTTTAAATCACCAAAATATACGAGCAAACTTCAAATTATTCCATCAAACTAAAATGCACTGTTTAACGTACTGAATCAAGTCGCGGATGTAAGAGAGCTTGTTTATATTTACCTCGGTATATATAGCAGTTAGCCCGTCTGTCGGTCTGTTCCCCAAAACGGGTAATTCTAAAGAATTTCGCATGCTAGGTTCCCAGTCCGTCGCTCGCGCGTCGGTTTTTACGAATTTTGCACTCGCCAGTTGAAAATCTCAGAAATTCTCACACGGCACGCAAACATGTCCGAGAAAAGCTAATTAATTTTGTACAGAAATCGTTGTTTCTACCTCTGATATTTGCATCCTATTTTCAACCAATTGTGACCCTCGTGACGTTGCTTAAATCACGCCTTTTACTATATGTGTCTTTGCTTGACGCATTTTCTCTTTCCTTTTCTAACCTGTTCGTATTGGTGCAAATTGATATTCTTTATTATCAATTATTTTCAGTCCATGTGGACTATCTGGGTTAAATAACCCCGTATCGCACCTTCCCGTGAATATTAAGCCCCGGTTCCTCCAAGATTCTTTGAACCATTAATTATCTGCCAAATTTTCGCCGAATGAGCTTTTTAAATAAACCCAAGTGTTCAAACATACTATTAATTCTCCGAGCTTTATTTTATTGGGTTTTTACAAGTTTTCATAGATATTATATGTTACTAACGGTTCAATTAACTTCAATTAAAATTAATACCCTTTAAATTTTAGTGAATCCTAACTAAATATTAGTTATTATCTGTACGTTTTGTTCAATACCGGTTACTTAAAATAGGGTTAATTAATATAAATTTTGCACGTAATTTCCATTTGTTTCTTTCCTCGGAATAATTACATTACCCGTAGAGCTTGTTAATACTGTTTCTTTTGATATAAAGCGTCTTGTACTTGATTTTAAATCTCTTATTTTTACTGAAACGAATGAATTTTTATTCTCCACGGTGTTTTAATAAAGCGTATTATCTAATAAAATTCCTTATACACAGTGATTAAAATTATTTGATGTGATTATTTA
>JARFIW010000185.1:0-70212 GCA_036346225.1 Platerodrilus igneus | reverse complement strand
TATAGTAAGCCTGCTTATCGTAAAAGGCGATTAAAAGGCGCAGCAAGGGGCAGCAGCCTTGCTGGCTAAAAGATATTGGAGGAGGGTTGGTTGGTCTCGGTGATCCCCAATAATTTACAAGCTTGTTGGGGGTTGGCCGTGACAGATACGGCTTTTCACTAAAATCTTTAAAAACTGCGTTGTGGAAAGATATGGGAACCTACCACAATATTTCCCAGGTGTGCGTGGCCTAAAACACAAAATATATATGATGGAAAGCTCACAAGTAAAATTCTTGTCCGGAGGTAAAATACTCCCTCATTCGGATCTCCGGGAGGGGGTACTTGGAGCTCGTCATCGTAAGAATATAAAACAACAGTTCGATTTAGTGATAGGGACTTGGATTGTAAGATCATTACTTAGAGTAGATAAGTTAACGAATTTATTAGTCGAAATGAGAAAGGGAAAGCTGTACATCTTAGGTATTAGTAAGGTGAGATGGCCAGATAGTAATGACTTTTGGAAAGATAATTATAGAATAATTACTTCTTCAACTAATGGACAGACAGGGGTAGGAATAGTGTTAGGTAAAAGACTAGGACGTAAAGTTATAGAGTTCTTACAATTTAGTGATAGAATAATTATGGTTAGATTGAGTACAAAACCCACAGACACTATTTTAGTACAGGTTTACATGCCAACAACTCAGTACGAAGATGAGGAAGTAGAAAAGGTATACGAGGATATAAATAGTATAGTGAGAAAAGTAAAAGGAGATGAGAATTTAATAGTTATGAGCGATTTTAATGCGTCAGTGGGAGAAGGTAGTGAGGGAAAAATGGTAGGAAAATTTGGGAATGGCAGACGAAATGATAGAGGAGAAAGATTAGTTGAGTTTTGCCAGGAACATAGATTAGTAACTGTAAACACCCTATTCGAACAATATGTTAGGAGAAGATATACCTGGAAAGCGCCAGGTGATAGGGCTAGATACCAAATAGATTATATTTTACTTAAACAAAGATTTAGAAACCAAGTTAAAAACTGTCGTAGTTATCCAGGGGCTGACATAGATAGCGATCATAACTTAGTTAAAATGAAGTGTAAACTAAAATTCAAAAAATTGAGAAAGGTTAAAAGAGAGGGATGGGATCTAGGTAAGCTTAATGATAGTGAAGTAAAAGAGGAATATAAGCAAGTATTAGATAATAAGAGCAAAGAGATAGCTGTAGGAGGGAACGTAGAAAATATATGGAAAAAAGTAAAACTGACTGTACATGATACAGCAACACAGACTATAGGTAAGAAAAAAATAGAAGCGAGAAAACCCTGGGTAACAAAGGAGGTATTAGATTTAATAGAGAATAGAAGAAAGCTTAAACCTTTCAGAGAAGTGGATAGTGAAAGTAAGCAAAAATATAATACAGTTAGAAATAAGATAGTACATGAGTGTAGAAAAGCTAGAAAGAAATGGATGGAGGAGAATTGTAAGGAATACAAGATGATTTGAGAATAGGTAAGACAGACAGGGCTTACAGGGCAGTTAAAAAGTTTTTGGGAAGATAGGAAAAATATAATGGTATTAGAGACCAGAATAATGAGCTTCTAATAAATAAAGTTGAGGTAGCAGATAGATGGAAAAGATATTTAGAAGATTTATATAAGGAGACGATATGGATGAGTTAGAGAACGACCAAGAAGAGGATGTAGAAATAGGGTTCTCAATATTAAGAGAGGAATTTGATAGAGCTGTTTGGAATCTTAAACTAAATAAAGCGCCAGGGATAGACGATATTCCGCAGAATTAATAAAATATGCAAGTCAGAAAACTTTAGACAGATTATATGAACTAGTAAAAGTAATATATGACACAGGTGAGGTTCCAATAGATTTCGAAAAAATATTATTATCCCAATCCCAAAAAGTCAGGAGCTGATAGGTGTGAGAATTTTAGAACGGTTAGTTTACTTCTCATGCTTCCAAAATACTAACAATAATAATTAAAAATAGAGTAGAAGCTTTGACTGAGAATTATTTAGGCGAAGACCAATATGGTTTTCGTAAAGACAGGGGGACTAGAGAACCAATACTAATGATTAGGATAATTATCGAAAAAGGGTTACAAAAGAATAAAAAAACTCATTTCGCGTTTGTAGATTTAGAAAAAGCATTTGATAGGGTTAATTGGAATGTTTTGTTCAGGGTTTTGCGAAAAATAGGAATCTCTCATAGGGATAGAAAAATTATTTACAGTCTATATAAAAACCAAAGCGTAGTAATTAGATTTGATGAAATAGAAAAGGAAGCTAAGATTAGAAAAGGTGTTAGACAGGGTTGTATACTAGCTTCCTTGATTTTTAATATATTAGTGTACAGGGACACAAAATAGACATGTTACGTTTTGCAGATGATATAGCCATTGTAGCAGAGTCTAGAAAAGAGTTAGGAGAGTTATTAAATATTTTAGATGAGATACTGCAGAGTAACTATAGTATGAGAATTAACTCAGTAAAGACAAAGATAATGACAAGTGAGTTACAGCCTAGTTCTAAACCAAAATTAAAAATAGGTAATACCGAGTTAGAGGAGGTAGATGAATTTTGCTATTTAGGTAGTATAATTACAAAGGATGGACGTAGCAGAAGAGATATAGTAGCTAGAATAGCTCAAGCTAGAAAAATGTTTTTAAAAAAGAAAAACTTACTAATAGCTAATAGTATTAGTTTAGATAATAGAAAAGTTTCTTAAAGTCGTATGTATGGAGCGTTCTACTATACGGTAGTGAGACTTGGACAATTAAAGAAGTAGATAAAAAAGATAGAAGCTTTTGAAACTTGGTGTTATTAGGAGA
Source organism: Platerodrilus igneus (assembly GCA_036346225.1). Classification (NCBI taxonomy): domain Eukaryota; kingdom Metazoa; phylum Arthropoda; class Insecta; order Coleoptera; family Lycidae; genus Platerodrilus; species Platerodrilus igneus. Next base: position 67,382 of record JARFIW010000185.1, on the reverse strand, counting down.
ATGTTAAAGATTAGTTGGACAGATAGAGTAACAAACGAGGTAGTTTATAGAAGGATAGGTGAGGAACCCTGTATGTGGAAACAATTAAAGGTCAGGAGAGATAGAATGATAGGGCACCAGTTAAGACATGAGGGACTATTTAGTAAAGTCTTAGATTATAGACTACCAAATAAAAATAGAGTATGAAGGGTTAGACAAAGCTATATCAGTCAAATTATTAGAGATTTAGGTTGTGAAGGGTATGTAGACCTTTTTAGACTAGCTCAGAATAGAAAAGAATATAGAGCTGCGTCAAACCGACTTTAAGTAAGTTTGAAAACAGAACAAAAAAAAATCAGTTAACTAAATGTCACCATGACATAACTTGCAATTAGTTAGCGGTCTGGCATGTTGATAGCGATTCGTTGCTTAAGCCTTACCATAACATATAATTTAACACTTTTCCTTTCTGAAGCAGATAACCAGGTTATATTTCATTTCCTTATAAATGGTAATCATGTAAACATGTTAGAGTTCTTTAACAACCATCAGGTTGCTAATATCTATGTAGAACCAGGTGGATAGGAAAAAGATAGAAGGATATAGGAAGACCTAGACCAAGCTATATTAGTCAAATAATTAGAAATTTAGGTTGTGAAGGGTATGTAGAGCTTTTTAGATTAGCACAAAATACAAAAGAAATTAGAGCTGCGTCAAACAGACCTTAAATAAGGTCGTAAGCAAAATGATGATGATATTGATTATGGTGGTACTAGAGTTGCAATGATATTGTTTTATAGTAGTAGGCGGTGGTATGTGACAAAACCAAACAGTTGAATTACAGTTATTATTATTATTATTATTATTATTATCAGGTCTTTATTCAACCAAAATTTACATGTATAAAAAAAGTTCTTTACAAAAGATAATACATAAATCCCAGGGCGGACTTCAGTAGCTACTAGAAAGTAGGTCCTGTTCTACCACCCAAACCCTGAACAATTATAATTAAATTGTAAGTAAGTGATAAAAGTAAAATAAAACAAAAAAAGAAATTAAAGAGTATTTACATATATACCTGTATGTATATGTGGTCAGTATGTACGTATGTAAGATCATTACATCCCATATGGTAATGGCTATTTATTTTAGTTTATTCTATTAAACTTAAAAAAACTTGTTTTTTGAATTTTAGAGGACATAAATGCTTGTAGTTATTATTAATACTATTGTACACGGAGCAAATTTGATATGAGAAACAATGAGTGAAAAATGCTGTTTTATGAATAGGAGGCGTAAGGGTACCTTTAAAACGACTGTTGATATTGTGTAAACCTAAATTGAATTTTTCTATATAAATATAATGGGGCCCGACTAGGTAATATTTTGTGATAAAATACGGCAGCATGTAAAAATCGTTGTTGTTTCATGTCTAGCCAACTGATCTCTTTTAACTTATGTGAAATTCTTTGAAATTTTCTGATACCAAAAATCAAACGCAGACAGTTCTGAATTTTTTGTATTTTTACTTGTATTTTTAAGTCCAAAAAGGGTCCATATACTGAATCACAAAAGGAGAAATGAGATAGGACTAATGATTCACAAAGCATGATCTTTGTTTTTATGGTTAAAATATAACGATTCTGTTACAAACTTTTTAGTGATAAATAAGCTTTTTGGATACAATTATTAACGTGTAATCTAAATTTTAAATTGCTATCAAGAATTACACCTAAATTTCTTGCATGATCAGCAAATTTAAGATTATTGTTATTAATCTTGAATTGTGGGTTAAAATTAATAAATTCTGTTCTATATTTCTTAGGACTAAATAAAAGTAATTCCGTTTTGGCCGGATTTAAGAATAATGCATGGTCTTGTGCTATTGAAGAAATATTTGACAAATCATTGTTAAAATTGTTACAAGCCATTACAGTCGGTGGGTAAGAAGGACAAATAAAGTTGCATATCGTCAGCATAGAAGTGGTGCTTAGAGTATTGCAGAGCTTTATAAAAACAGCTAGTGTAAATAGTGTACAATAAGGGACCGACTATGGAACCCTGGAGTACACCAGAGAGCAATGGAAGAAGGTTGGAAATATTGGCACCTATCTTAACCAACTCGGAACGGTCATGTAGATAAGATTGAAAAAAGTTGCAGGATATTTCATCTAGACCAATATATTTCAAAATTTTTAATAAAAGCAAATGGTCAATTTTCTCGAAGGCTTTAGTGAAATCGAGTAAGACCAAAACAGTTAGTTTGCCTCAATCTGTTGCTCTCACTATGTCGTCAACAATACAGTTCAATGCAGATTCACAACTAAAGCCCTTTCTGAAACGCGATCGAGTTGGTGGAATAACATAATTATTTAACTGATTATTAATAATTTTTTCAAGAATTTTTGATAAAACTGGCAATATACTGATGGGGCGCAGCATCTTATATTCTATAACATTGCTTGACTTTGGGAGTGGTAATACCAATGCATGTTTCCAATTTTTAGGAAACACACCTTGCAAGAGACAGGTGTTAATTATATTTACTAAATAAGGAAATATGTGCAGGCAACAAAGTTTAATCATGATAATACTAAGGTTGTCGCTACCCTCGGCTTTGGTCTTTATTGAATACAAAATTTTTGTAACAACATCCGATGTTATTAAGCTAAACGAGAAAACAGAGTCTGTGAACTTATTTTTATAAAAATCCAGAGCCCGTTTATGGGTTCCAGAATTAATCTGACTATTTTGTACGTAGTAGCTATTTAGTGCATTAACATCCCTTAAAACTTCTGGAATGGAAGTACTTTTTGTATTCGTTATATTAAAGGACTTCAAGGTTCTCCACATTGTAGAAAGAGATTCTTGAGATTTTAATTCTAGGTAAGCTTTTCGTTCTCTACGAACAGCGAGTGTGGTTAAATTACGTAAATTTTTATAATGAGCCCAATCCATAGAGTTTTGGGAACTCTTAAATTTTCTCAGAGCATTATCCCTTGTGCATTGCATGCTTCTAAGAGCATCTGTTAGCCATGGCGCATAAGGTTTAGTTATCCTCCTCGTACAATAAGGAGCGTGAATGTCAAATATTTCGTTAACACACTTGTTAGTAGACACACCTTATCGTCGATATCTGCCTCTCTCTCTCTCTCTCTCTCTCTCTCTCTCTATATATATATATATATATATATATATATATTAATACTTTAAATACAAAGTTGGGTTTTCATTTCATCTTAATACTATTAATATATATTAAGCATTCATTTGCATTCCAAATGTGGATTATTCTTCTCTATTTATATATATATATATATATATATATATATATATATATATATATATATTGTGTAATGGGCACTTAGTAAATAATTTAGAAAGGAGTCCACATTAATATTCTTCAGTAGGCGATAAGTTTTAAAGTTTTCAATTTTATGTTTAACGAACTTTAAAGAGCATCTGACTAGATCATGGTCAGAAATATCTACATCAACAACCTCAGTACTACAAATAACTTCCAAATTAGAAGAGAACAATAAGTCTAGCAAGCTATGCCTGCTTTCTGATATTCTGGTCGGCTTTGAGACCAATTGTACCAAATCAAAGTTCAGGGCTAAGTCCGCCATTTCCACAGTGAATTTATTGCAGAGATCTAAGAAATCAAAATTAAAGTCCCCACAGAGGAACATTGTATCTGCACATGGGGTCAACAAGGATAGGGTGGTTTCCAATTCATTTAAAAAATAAGAAGGATCATAGACCTCAGATCTGTAGCAAACCCCAAGCACCACATTTTGCTTGTTTAATATAAAGGATAGCCAGAGTTGTTCAATTGAGTTCAAAGTGAGAAGTTCAATAGGTTTGAAAATATCCCTAATATAAACTGCAATACCCCCACCCCTACCATTTCTATCACAACGTAATAATGTGTAATCATGTATGTTAACATTTTCGGATTTTATTGAATCTGATAACCATGTCTCTGTTAGGCAGAAGATGTCAATTTCGAGGTTTAAGATAATGTCCCAAACTTGAACAAAATGGGGATGTAAAGACCTTACGTTCAGAAGTGACCATTTCATAAGATTAACATTCATTAGTAGCTAAACATAAAGTACGATTAGCAATTTAACATAGCAGTACCACAAGAAGGTAATCGAATCAAAATTGTAAACAGGTATTTTGTCTCATATTCGTTTTATCATATACCGTCTCCTTATAATTATAACTATTAATCAACAAATGTTACCAGAGTCCACGAAATACGATAACAAGTGAACACGTTGTACTATCTAATCTGGTACAATACAACACTAGTTTAAGTCACCTTAGTTAAATCTCTAACAATTTTATACAAAAGCAAATATTCAACATTTTCTTAACAAAACAATTTATATGGAACAACCAGATACCAACAATTTCCAGTTACAACAGTTGCAGCCGCAATTTGATGAAGGTGCGAGATCCGCAACTAGAACTTTGTTACATTACATTGTATTTTAGGCGAACCAATATTTGGGAGCTGCAGTCTGCAGTTATCCCAGATTAGTGTATTTCAGTTTAAACTAAAAATAAAATTAAAGGCACTCTAAATATGTTGTTGTTGTATGTAATTACAGAGCAACTAAATATCGCCAATCGAACGAACTTGTTTCACAGCTCCATTGAATTTTACATAAATATTGCTATCTTCGGACCACGTATTTTTAAACGTATATTTCTCAGAAGCTGCACGTAAAATTTTGACGCGGTAACTCGTAAGATCTTCTCTGATTGAAATTTTACTACCTTTCAGCATCTTCTTTTTTGAAAAACTAACTGTCGGTGGCAATACGATACAAATTTCACAATAACAGGCCTTATAGTATTATGATCACCGTTTCGTTTTTCTAGTCGATGAACTAGACGATTTGATCTCTATTTATAACAATACTGAGCTTTTTATTAAACATACATAAAATGCTTTCCAAAATATCCTCATTGTGTGTTCAGCCAAACCATAAATTCTACGAGAATTTCGCCGTGTATATTGTTCAAGTTTATCGCATTCCTGTACACATGTTTCATTTACGGCTTTTAAGTTGTTGACCTCAGCCTTTAGTTCTGCAATTATTTCATTTTGAGCATTTAATTTTGTGTTAAAATGTTCTGAGACAGCCTGAGTTACCGTATCAGCGATTGCCTTAAGAAAGGTTACGTCCTTTAGCAATTTGCTTGTTGTTGCCGAAATTATTTGATTAATGTCTTCGAGTTGATCGCGGGTAAAAGGCATATTGAAATATGTTTTACAATTTAACAGGTTCAAATAACTCACCAGCAATGCAGCTAATACCAAATAACTGTAATATTAATGATATTAAACTAGTTCACCTATCGCACTGATATATTTACGGAGCGTGCAACTGTACGTCTATTCAGCACAACTGCTCAACATTTTCTTCCTGTCAAACAAATTCTAAAATTTAGATAAACTTGTGTGTGTTGTAAGTTTTGGTGCCGGTGGTGCTCCATTTTTAATTTTAAAAAATGGCACATGTCTACAAGTTTTTGAATGAGGAAAAGTTTGATATGCTAAGTACTTATTTACCATCGTTTCGGAACGCTGATATGGCATCCGCCAGATATTTGGAATTGTATACAGAAAGACGACAACCGCATAAAACATACTTCAGAAAAATTGTAATGAATTTACTGAAATATGGTGCTTTTAAACAGTCTAGGGAACAATACGACGTAAACAATAGGGAACGTGCTCTAAGCATTACTGAGGCGGTAACACGAAATCCATCCACATCCGTAAGATCTGTAAGCCGTGAACTTAATATTCCAAAATCAACTGTTCATAATATTTTAAAAAAGAAAAAGTTTCATCCTTATAAACCCACTATTGTCCAAGACCTCAAAAGAAAAGATTTCGCCAGACGAATGCGTTTTTGTAATTGGTACATCCAAAAATGCGAGAAAAAACCGCACTTTCCAGAATTAATAATATGGACAGACGAAACGCGGTTTACCAATTGCGGGGTGTTCAATAAACATAATACGCATCACTGGAGCACTGAAAATCATCATCTGACGGCGCAACGCAAATTTCAAACGAGATATGGATTTAACGTTTGGTGTGGTATCTTAGGTAGTTAATTATGATACAAATATTTTAGTAAATTAACCAAAGTAATTAATACTTTTATAGGTAATAATTTGATTGGACCCTTTTATTTTGTCAATAACCTCAATGGCGCCAGATATACGGAATTGTTAAGAGACCAAATAATTCCGGCTATTAGAGGACTTGTACCAAATAATGATGATTTTCGAAAACTATGGTTTCAGCAAGATGGTTGTCCAGCTCACAATTCCCGAGAAGTTAGCGCCCTTTTAGCTGAACATTTTGGCCAAAATATTATATGCAATAGTGGACCAATTATGTGGTCGGCAAGATCACCAGATCTTACATCACTTGATTTTTATTTATGGGGTTTTGCTAAAAATGAGGTATATGAGTTTGAACCGCCTCATAATATAAACGAACTGCAGGAAAGAGTCCGTGACATTCTTAACTCTATAAATAGGCGCACGTTAAGCAGAGTTGTACGGAAAGTCATGCAAACGGACAGCATTTTCAGCATCTACGGGAAGGAATTTAGATGATAGTTTGCTGTTTCGGGTCACATTTAATTTTGTTCCCTAAATTAGATAAGATAGGCTACAGTTTTATGTTTAAGTTAATTTTAAGATTTATATCCAATACTTTACAAGTTCTACTTAACAAAATGTATGTGGTACTACTACTACTACTACTGATTGGAAAGTAGAAATCAAATTTTTGCCGTGTTGGGATTACCAAACGTTCAAGAACATATAAATTTAGTTATTTTTAAAATTTAGGATAGTTTATGCATTTTTTATAGACATGTAGCATATCATTTAAAAGGTAATTTTAAGGCGCATAATATTCACTTAATATTCAAAATGGCGGCCATAAGAAAAACAAAAGTTGTGGGCGTTTCCTCAAAAACAAAAGACAGTCGAATGATTCTGTTCATGCTAAAATACTCCTTTAAGAAAAGTGTCTTAATAATGTGCAAGTCTTGTGATGGTACGACTTATGATTTCATGTTTGTATTATCAAATAACAAAATAGCCACTTTTAGTTTTCATTCGAATTATCTCCAAAACCGGACAACTTACACTACAAATTTTGTAAACGGATACAAAACTGGTCTGGATTCCTCCAAATCTTTCCCCATTTAACCCAATCAATCATATCTCTTATTTTAATAACTGAAATCATCAATGTAGAGACTCTGAAATTTAGGACACACTGTATATTGACATAACTGGAAGGGGCTCGAAGTTTGTATACACTGAGGCAAATGGTCAGGTTACTCAAACCGGTCAATCTAGGGGTTGTTCTCTAAATACTCTTTACACATTGCATTATACAGGAAGCTGTAAAGTAATTTTGAACATGTTTTGATTATCAAACTTACAAGTAAGTTTAGGTTTAATATAATCACTACGCGTCGCGCGCGTTGCCATAATCCCATAATGATACAATAAATGATATATATGTACCTTGTTTAGTTTTTTACGCTGATTACAAATATGCCATACACTTTTCGATATCTCATTTATTTTCGAGATAATCGAATTTATTTGAGAAATGTTAACAGTACAAACTAATATAAACTTTAATAGATATCCAAATTTTTCTTATTATCATTTCGGCTTCAGTATCATATCATATAATTTTTGTGCAAAAGAAGATCAATTAGTTCGCAAGCCTTTAGCTGTAGTTCATTGCGCTGGAAATTGCAGGGATGTGATACATGGAGATCACTATGAGGCAATCATTCCTAATTCGGCTGAAGATATTCCAACCGTACATCAAACTGACTTATTCGCAGGAATCACAATATCCGGGACTAATCACAGAATATATGTTAACAATTTTAATTAATTATTCTCTATTTTTCTTTTTGTTTGAGTGGTGCTGGGAGCTTATATCATTAAGTAGTCCGACTCAAACTTGATTAAAACAATAAAATTTATTAAATTATATTTATAATAATAATAAAATTTTGTTTAACATTTAAGTACTAGTTATTTAATTTAAAATATATAATTTCCTTTTATAAAATTTCCGTAAGTTTGGTTGTAAGGCGTACATGCGTCTTAAATTTTTTATTCTGCTTTATGATTTAAGCAATTTTCTTATTTATTATCAATATAATAAAATATAATACTTAAAGGAAAATATATTTTGACTTTAAATATCCATATTAACAATTCTTAAATAAGATAAGTTTGGAAAATTTTTGTCTTATACTAGCATCTTTTCCCTGCAACTTCTATGTTAATAACTTTGCTTTATGGTGCATTCTACACTTGATATAAATATTGACAATACTTCTAATTATTTGAAGCTCATGCAAATTCTCTGTCACGTGTTCTTCGCAAATTGGATGTTCGGGCATAAATAAATGTAAATTAGCAGAAAATTGACATATGGCCATATTTTGCAATTTACTTTTAAGATTACTAGTTTTGCGTAATTCTTCTTCGGAAAACAATCTAACGGATATTTCTAAGAAATGTACAATTTTGTATACAGTAAAAGCATTGTATAATTTCCCTCGGTGGTAGGAGTTTGATTTAGCAACCATGTTTATTTAAGGAGTCGTATATATATTTCGACATACAATTCAATGCTGAATACGAAAATGGTAACCATTTTTGTAGGAAATGGAAAATAAAAAAATTATGAATTTTTTTTATTTCCCATGTTAAGTCTATGGGAAAATTATTTTTGAAATTTATAATTAATAAATATTACCCTAAAAAAGCCAATCCTAACATAACCTAACCTAACCTAACGTAACCTAACCTTTTTTTAAATTTTTCCAGGGATATGAGAAGCTGTTAAAGCCTACCTCCCGACTGGCTCAAAGGCATCATTTGCCGAGAGAGTGTGGGACTCGCCTATTTAGCAGGGATACCCACTAAACTCCTTTCCCCCTTCCCTCTTGTGACAAAACACCCTGAAACCACCGTAAGGTATTACTTCAGGGTGTTTGAGGGTCATAGATCTTAGTACGTATATCCCCATGGTCTGATGTTTCAGATTCTCTTCTGCAGCTCTCTTTAGTTTCTCTTTGGTAGATATTACGTATATAACGTATTTATCTATCTCCACCCAATTCTTCAGTAATTCAAGCATGAATTTCGTCATGTTGCCCAGCGTTAGTTTCTCTCCCATGTAGAGCTCGACCATTTTCCTCCTCCTATGCCATCTATTACATTCAAATAAAGTGTGCTCCACGTCATCTTTTTCGCCACATACGATGCATAGATCGTCTCTTTTTTCCCAAATCTTTCCAGGTAGTTTGTAAAGCAACCATGGCCACTCAGAACCTGGCTAAGGTAGTAACCAATCTCCCCGTGTTTCCTAGTGAACCATGGTTGTATCTCTGGTATCACCTTTTTTGTCTATCTGCCTCGTTCAGAAGTGTCCCATCTTGCCTGCCATGTTCTTAGAGTATTTTCTCTCACTTCTGGTTTGTTTAAACTGAATAATCTCATGTGCCTCCTCTCTTTTACGCATAGATCAATCGGTATGATCCCAGCAATTACCAAGATCGCCTCGGCAGAAACCGTTTTACACGCGCTGGCTATTTTTAAAGCCATGCACTTCTGGACCTTCAGTACGATGCTCCTTCTGTTGTGGACTTGCATACTATCCGCCCAGATTGGAGCTCCGTATAGTAATATGGAGTCCGTAACCGCTGCCAGGACTTGTCTCTTGCTGGCTTTCGGTCCCCCTATGTTTGATAGCAGGCGACTAATTCCATTTGCGGCAGTTTGTGCTTTCTTGGCCTGGTCTTCGAGATGGGTCTTATAAGAAAGCCCTTTGTCCAAGGTGACTCCCAGGTACCTAACGGAGTCTCGGAGTTTAATTTCCATTCCAACCTCTATTTGGAAAGATTTGACCTTTCTTTTCCCAGACATCAGTATAGTCTCAGTTTTTGCCGGTGCTAGGCATAGCCCGCTCTCTTTCATCCATCTCTCCACCATTTTTACGGCTTGATTTGTTATTCCTGCCAGTTCTAGTTCATCATTCGCTGCCATCACTAGTGCTAAATCATCAGCGAAAGCAATTAGTTTGGTACTTCCTGGCAGGTCTAACCTCAGGACACCGTCGTACATTATATTCCAAAGAATGGGCAACAGCACCGACCCCTGTGGCACGCCGGCTGTGACCGACATCGTATAAATAGCCCCCCCCCCCCGCTCTTGGTGAAAATCATCGATCTGTCGTTCAAGTAGCTATGAATAACTCTCGTTAAATATGGAGATATGCCGAGGCGCCTTACAGCGTTCATAATACTTCCCCACCTTGCGGTATTAAAGGTGTTCTTGACGTCTAACGCCACAATTAGGCACAACTGCCGAGTGCGCCAGGTACCCTTCCTGGCATGTTTGGCATACTCCACTACCTCTTCGAGAGCGTCCAAAGTTGAACGACCCTCTCTGAAGCCGAACTGCATACCGGAAATCCCTCCTTTATTGTCAACTTCATTTTTTAGCCGATAGTTCATCAAAGGTTCCGCCAGTTTTGCTGCGGTATTTATTAGGCATATGGGTTTATAGGAAGAAGGGCCCCTTGCGGTTTCCCAGGCTACCTTATGAGCACCACTTTTGCATATTTGGTTTTCTGTGGAAGTTACCGTCTACCAATATCTTGTTCATCGCGTCTAGGGCGATTTCTGGTACGGTTTCGACCATTACCTGTATGGCCTCTGCTGGTATGCCGTCTTTACCCGGTGATTTCCTCAGTTTAAGTTTCTTCGCTGCTCTACATAACTCTTCTTTTGTGAATAGGGGAATATCGTCAATCTCCAACTCTCTAACTCTCTACCATTTCCTGTCTCCCCTCCGCACTGTGGGAATAGCGCTTCCAAAATATTTCTCGTCTCGTCCCATGGGAGTATCTCGTTCGCTAACCTTTTAAGCTTCGTAACCTAACCTCACCTAACCTAACCTAACCTAACCTAACCTAACATGAATATAATAATAAATTTGAAAATAAGCAATTTTTATTCGGACTTAGTTTTTCTAAGGATGAAAGAAAACAATTTTTGATTATGCACGAAAGTCGCCAAATTCCCAACGGATAGCTTGCAGCAATGCTTCAAACGGATCCCGTTTATTTTTCTTATTCCAACGACGCCATAAATATTCACACAGATGTTCTGCAAAAGCTTCTTCAGGCACGTGCTTCCCATGGAAGTAGCCTTTAGGAGCACACCACAGAGCTTCGGCCCGCTGAGTATTTACACCAGTTTCTAGATCTAAATAACATACTTAATCATATATAATTAAAATCAAATTCACTTACCGACAAAGTTCACGCTATGGTTAACAGCTGCATGAACATAGCCGTGGCATGGAAGGGACAGGTAAGCGTGCCAGCCGTCAGTCCAAATCGTCAAACCGGCAGCAACATGCTGCTCCTCAATAATGGGAACTAATGTCTCCGTAGTTCGACTGTTCTCGGGACATATCACCATTTTGAACTCCGAAGTTTGCTCGCAACTGATTCCCAGAACCCAGTGCCCTTCAATCATTCTACCTGTGTTAAATTTGCGTTTACCAAACTTCGACTCATCGATCTGCACGATAATTCCAGGTCCTCCAATTTTACCGTGTTCATGTTGCTCAAGACAAAAGTGATCAGCCACAAGCTGGCGGCAACACATGTAGCTATAAAATAAATATAAATAATAAATTGTTTTAATTTGTAGCTATTTGTTTTATTTCTTACCGCGTAGCTATTGTATCCCGGCCTAGTGCAGTTTGTTCTTCCGGCAAACTGTCGAAATCCATACACTCGTGTGTAACACGGTCATAGCTCTCGCCATGAGCAAATCAATACAAAAGCCTAGATACAATAAAATTAGAGTAGCAATTTACTAATTTGTAGTTCAAACAAACCTTATTTCATCTTGAGGCTTCAAGCGTGAACCTTCGAACCAAGTGCCCTTTGCCACGCTTGGAGTGCTGCATTTACCACCGCCTGCATTGCAATAGAACGCGCCATATCCATGCTGTGGTTTTATTCTCATAGCCAAACCATATCGGCCACAGGATTTAGTGCGCGGAAGAAGACCCTGCTTGAAAGCCCAAGATGTCGCCATTTCTCCGGTTGTAGGCAATCTTCGGCAGTTCCATAACGCTACGAAGTTGGCCATGACCTTAAGGAACAATAATAAAACAAAATACAGTCAACTCTCCGGATAATAAACATTGTCCAACTTCTAGTTAACAAACATTCTCTTTAATGACGGTTGAAGCAAGAGTGAAAGGTTAGAGACGCCAAAAATGATGTAAACAACAGAAGGGGACGCCACCTATTAAATAATTTTCATTTAGAATAAATAATTTCAGAAAAATAATTTTCCCATAGACTTAACATGAAAAATAAAAAAATTCATAACTTTTCTATTTTTCATTTTCTAACAAAATGGTTGCCATTTCGTACACAGCCTTGAATTCTACGTCGGAATATATATACGATCCCTTAAAAAAACATGGTTACTAAATCAAACTTGAGCCCCCTTGGTTTATGATTTGAATAAATTTTTTGTAATTTCTATTTTTGGCAGCATAATTATGTTCATTAAAAATGTTGGGCCGATAAATTAAAATTTCGACACAGTCACTGCAGTTGATAGTTTTAATTAATCTGCGAATGATGTAACCCTAAATGTAGTATACGACATTTTCTTGATAGTCTGTAAGTTCGCTCTGTAACGTTCCGTTTGTTACCTTATATTATAGAAATATGTATATAAACTCAATTAGTTTGTGCAAATAATTCATCAGTTTAAAATATAACAAAGAGCGCATTGCCCGCACATCCCTTCATAATTTCGACAGTTTGTTTTTGGAGAAAATCAAGAGGGCCGAGCCCTGTGACGTTTTATGGAGTTAAGTTTGTCAAGTTGAGTTTTGTGATATAAAACAAATCGCTCAGAGCGGATTTATTCCGTTTGTACATTAAATATGTAGTTACAATATTATAGTTCATCGATCGTTTATTATGGTGGTTCAGTGGAAGTTATAGTGCAAGTGCCGAGTTTTGATTGTTGAACTTTGCTAATAGTGTCACGTGGTGCACGTGATTAATCATTCTGTTGTAGGTTGAGGCATCCTCTTTTGTCGTTTGTTTACGTTTGAGAAGTATTAACTAATGCCAATGAATTTGGGAGTTCCTGTCTGGAGGATGGATGGAAATCTCGTTACGGTTGTGTTAGGCCCGTAATATAACCCAGTTGTTGGGGATCAAGTAACAGATTAATTGTCACGTGTTTGAAAGTAGAAAACTCGACACCCTCAGTGTTGACTGGTACAATCCACCTTACAAGGTAAGCGACTGTATTCGTAGATTTTACAGTGCAGTCCCAAATACGTCGATTATAATATTGAACATTTGTGCAATTAAATTAAGCACAACCCGTACATGAAGTTGTGTTAATCCCTTATCATCGAGTCGTAAAGTATGTGCGCTTTATTGATACTTTACCGTTGTCGTGAACAACAAACACATTTAACTAGTATAAATAGTTAAACCATATTATTCCCAATTAACGTAATATTTAAGACAGTTGTACTGATACTTCCATTTATTCAAAATTATTATGATTACATATTTGCTGAATTAAGACCACCATTTACATTTTGAATCAAAAGTTATTGTTGTCGTTAACTTAGTAGCGTCGAGTTGCATGCACACGGCGTCCTACGCATTACGTTTCAAATATTTTATTAGTTACTGTGTAAGTAGAGCAAGTGCGGGTGTCCTGTGCACTCAACTCCACCTTAATTTTATTACACATTGCTTTACTGGCCAGTACACCTTATAGTAATAATAATTGTATGCCATTTACTTTATCGACAATATTACTTGTGGTAATGTTTACATTTACTTGTTCATATATGTATGTGCCATATTTGTTTATGTAACTAACCATGTATTTATTTCAGTCGCTGGAATTTGTTAATAGAATTAAGTAAAGTTGACTTCGTGCATTATTTTAGTAAGAAGTTTATGTTAGTAGGGTGAATTCAACCTTTCTACTCTGCGAGATTTTCTGAAGGTTTTATGTTAAATATTGAGCTGCAAGGAGTCTACCGACCAGTGACGAGATTCTCCTTTTGTCATCTAGCATTGTGACATTACTGGTGGTGCCCACCCGATTTTTGACGTTTTACCGAATTCACATCTCATTATAATTGTCATCTTAGGGCATTTAGCAATCCCAATCTACGACTTTTGTCTGACCTACCCCTCACCGGCTAGAGCTAGGCCGCTCACGGGTCCCGATCCGTCCCTTGGTGTCGTAGTGCTGAATTGGCCCGTAACAGCTCCTATTAATTAATAATAAAACGTCATCGAAATCGTCGTCTGTATTATATCCATCGTTAATGGTTCGTTTTTCGGACCTAAATTCAAATGCTGGAGTACAATATGTGCCATAATCTACACAATTTGTATTTGCACTTGGTTTTATTGAATTTTTAAATAATAATTGCCTTAGTGCCCATTTCAATTGGTTTCTGTTGGGATTGTTGTTCCAGCCACCTCTGGATCTTATGCAAGTAAAAAACAATTCAATGTAAGTAAATATTCAAGAGGATGTTCTTCTAAGGCAAACAGTTCTTTTCCAAGTTGAGCGTGCTTTTCATATTAATCAGAAAACCAAGTGCAAAAGTTTTCCTTCCATGATTTAAAATTGGAATTGAGTCTGCATACAATGACCTATGATATATGTAACTTTTCTCAAAAATCTCTGTAAAGTATGTAATCATATGAGGTCGCATTGGTACTTTGAAACCCTTCCCAAAAGGATTTCTCGAGTTTAATATATCAAATAATCTATCAGTAACCCTCACAAATTCAATGGTTGCTTCACAGCCCTAAAAATTTGGATCTGAAACTCTTTGTAGGTTATTCCATCGCATCTGCTACACTACTGTTAAGTACTTGTGCTGCTAAACGCACATTCGTTATTTTATTTTTATAATAAACATGGTTAGATTAGAATCTAAACCGGTAAACACAGTAATAATACAAGTATACATGCCCACCTCTAGCTACAGTGACGAAGAGGTAGAAACAATCTACAAAGATATCGAAGAGATATTAAGACACGTAAAAGGACATGAAAATTTAATAATTACGGGGGATTTTAATGCAGTGGTAGGTGAGGGTAGGGAAGGAACGGTAGTAGGTTTATTTGGTTTAGACGCTAGAAACGACAGAGGAAATAGGCTGGTAGAATTTTGCGACAACAACAATTTAATCATTACAAACACATTATTTCAACATCATGCTAGAAGACGATTCACGTGGAAGACGCCAGGAGATATAGGAAGATATCAAATAGATTACATTCTTGTTAGACAACGGTTTAGGAATCAAGTAAAAGACTGTAGAAGCTACCCACAAGCAGATATAGACACTGACCAACAACATCGTAATTATGAAGGCCGCACTTAAATTTAAAAATTTGAAAAAAAGAAACGGAAAAAGGCATTTTGACCTAAAGAAACTAAAAGATAAAAATATTCGAGAAAGATTCGAAAAAAGGTCAAATGAATTGCTCAAAGATATCGGGAAAATATCTGATACTAAGGAAGTAGAAACAGAATGGAATAACATTAAATCCAGCCTCGACATGGCGGCCAGAGATATTCTGGGGTATACACAAAAATGAAAATAAGAAACCATGGATAACAAAGGATATCCTGAATTTAATAGAAGAAAGATGAAAATACAAAAATAAATCAGACGAAACAGGAAAACAGAAATACAAAGCCTTAAAATAGGAAATTATTCGCAAATGCAGGAAAGCTAAAGAACAATGGATTGATGAAAAGTGCAAAGAGGTACAAACTAAGATGGAAGTAGGAAAGACAGATAAAGCATACAAACTAACAAGAATCAATTTTAGGGATATAAAACCGTATAGTAAAAATATAAGGAACGCGGGAGAAAACGGCATTATAGAAAATGTAGATAAAGTGGGTAGATGGCAAGAATATATAGGGAGTTTATACTCAGGAGAGGAATTAACAGCATTAGAACAGGAATCAGACATTGAAAAGGATGACCTGAGATAACCTATACTTAGAGATAAGTTTGAATTAGCATTAAAGAGTCTGAAAAATGGTAAGGCGTCGGGTACAGATGAAGTGCAAGCAGAAACTCTAAAAGCTGCTGGACAAGCAGTAACAGAACGTTTCTTCCGACTTGTAAGCTATATCTATGAGACAGGCGAGATATCCAAAGATTTACAAACGTAACATCATAGTAACTATTCCAAAAAAGAAAGGCACAGATAGATGTGAAAATTTCGAACAATAAATTTGACAGCACACGTGTCAAAAATATTAACTAGAATTGTACAAAGACGAATGGAAAAACGGGCTGAAGAAATACTAGGAGAAGACCAATTTGGGTTTATTCAAAACAGGGGAACACGGGAGGCTATCTTAGCTTTGAGAGTGATAATGGAGAAAACAATAGAAAAGGGGGAAAGCGTGTATATGGGGTTTGTAGATCTGGAAAAAGCTTTCAACAATGTAAAATGGAAAAAACTGTTCGAAATACTCAAAAAGATTGGAATGAGTTATAGGGATAGACGAATGGTACATAGCTTATACAAACAGCAATCAGCAGTAATAGAATTAGAGCAGGAACATAGAGAAGTAAACATTAGGAAAGGGGTGAGACAGGGGTGTGCCCTATCCCTATTAATTTTTAACTTGTACATTGAAGAGACACTGAATACTGTCAAATGCAGGAAAACATTTGGAATTACTATGCAGGGACAAAAAAATTATATGCTTAGATTTGGAGATGATATAGCGAAATTAGCGACTAGCAAGGAAGAGTTAGAAGCTGCTCTTAATGAAATGGAAACGGTTCTAACAGAGAGATATGGTATGAAAATTAACAAAACTAAAACTAAAGTACTAGTAAGCAAAGGAGGGGAAAATAAATCAAAAACAAGAGTACAAATATGTAACACGAACTTACAAGAGGTTAAGGATTTCTGCTACCTAGGAAGCCAAATAACGCAAGATGGGAAAAGCACAAAAGATATAAAACAAAGATTAGCACAAGGTCGTGCTACATTTAACAACAAAAAGCAACTACTGTGTTCAAAGACAACAAATATAGAAACAAGGAAAAGATTGCTTAAAACATATGTATGAGGCACAGCACTGTACGGCTGTGAAGCCTGGACAGTAGAAGAAGCAGACAAGAAAAAGGTAGAAGCCTTTGAAATGTGGTGCTACAGACGAATGATGAAGATATCATGGACAGACAAAGTTAAGAACGAAGAGGTACTAAAAATGGTAGGGGAACAAAGAAATATGTGGAAAACGATAAAAAATAGGAGAGATAGGATGATAGGCCACATACTACGGCATGAGGGAATAGTGTGGAGTATACTAGAAGCAGAGATAGGAAAAAAGAGAAGAAGAGGTAGACTTAGGTTAGATTACTGCACACAGATAGTTAAAGATGTAGGCTGTAGGAGTTTCAGGGAAATGTGTAGGCTAGCTCAGAATAGAAATCAATGGAGGTACGCATCCAACCAGTCCCAAGATGGATAAATTAAAGACGAAGAAAGTAACTGCACTTAAACATAATATTTATTATAAGCAACTACAAGTATTGGGTGGACGATATTCTTGAATAATGGTAATTGCGTGAAAGCATTTACTGGATAACTAATATTTCGGCAAATGTCTAAGTGTTGGGGGATCTTGGCAGTCGCAGGCTGCTTAACCCCCTACAATGAATCTCAGTGAAATAGGGCATAAAATTAGAAAACGATAGAAGGAGAACCGAGCTGTATTGCTGTGTGAGAATTTCAGGAACTGTGTAGACTAGTTTAGAAAATAAATAAGTGCAGGTACATGTCCAACCAGTTTTGAGACGGAAAACCCAATGACGAAAAAATAAGTGCAGATAAATCTGATGATTGTTATAAACAAATACAGGTGTTGGTTGTGAAATATCTGCAACTAGTGTTGACTGTGCGAAAAGATATATTGGAAAAAATATTAAATCGGTACATGTTCAAGTGCTGGGAAAACTTGGCAGCCACAGGCTGCTTACCCCCTTCGTAACCGTTCATTTACATTTCCAATGCTCCACCAGAAGGTACTACATTGGCCAGGAGGCGAGTTTTTTGTTGCCTGGAAATTTAGAATTTTGGAACCCTTGCCCCAAGTAGGGATCTTTAACGTGCGTGACAACACTCACACACGGGACCTCCATTTAATCTCTCATCCAAACGAGGGCGTAATATTTGTGAACCCCCCTTCATAACCACTGAATGTCGGAGAAATAGGGTATATAATTGTAAAACAGTAAAGACGAATGCATCTAACACAAAAGAACAGCGTATGATGTAAACAACAAACATAGAACAAAAAGTTGTTGAAAGCATATGGGACACACACAGACATATCCTACAAAACGAGGCGAAAAGGACCAAAACAGTCGAGAAATGGTTTAATGTAGAAGATTGACAGACAAAAGAATAACAAATAGGTTATAGAAACAGCAGGGTAACAAAGATATCATTGGAAAAAAAATAGGAGAAATAGCAGGGCAGAATACGTTCTACGGCATTTTTGGAGAATAGAATGGGATATATGACAAGCAGAGATAGGAAAAAAGAGGTAGATGTAGACCTAGACCAGATAGTGATAGATGCAGACTGTGCAAATTTCATGCTAAAGAATTGACAATAATTAATTATAAACTTTAATGTCATCTAAACGTATAACGATTTAACATCCTCCCCCACGGTAAGCCAATAACTTTAGAAATAAAATTTGGCTAAACAATTTACGTCGTTTGGTGTGACATCCAGTATTGCCACCTTGGATGCCGGTCGTATAGGTACCATGTGCGGTTTTGATTACCACATGTCACACTTGACCATTCTTGGAACCTGTTATAGTCTCTAACACAATACCTTTTAACCATGAATTATGCCGGTTTTCTTCCATTAATATTACCACATCTCCTACTTTAATAGGTTCCACCTTTGTAAACCATTTAGTTCGGCGCGTAAGTGTCGGTAAGTATTCCCATAACCATCTTCGCCAGAACATTAAGCTCATTTGTTGGGATAATTCGAAATTTCTTCGCAAAGTAGTCATATTCGCAAAAGGGTTTGGATCCAACAGACGATCCAAGTAGAAAATGATTTGGTGTGATAGCTTCCTGTTCATCAGGCTTAACAGGTATGTAGGTCAAAGGTCTAGAGTTTATAATACTCTCGACTTCTAGCAAATAACAGCGAAGAGTTTCATCTTTTGGTCGGCATTGTACGTTCAAGGCATTTCTTAATAGACCGTACTTGCCTTTCCCAACAACCACCCATATGCAAGGCAGATGGTTTGTTTGTTTTCCAGCTAATGCCATCAAATATTGCTTTAATATCATTAATAGGAACTTTTTGGGTAAATCCGTTCAGTTCGTTTCGCGCTCCAATAAAGTTGGTGCCATTATCTGTTCGAATTTCGATTGGTGTACCTCCCCTAGCGATAAAGTTGCGAATACACACTAGGCAGGAATCTTTATTCAAAGAATGAGCTATTTAATTATGAATCACTCTTATAATCAGGCAGATAAAGAGGCATCCCCAAGTCTTTTCAACACGTCGCCCCAGTACAGCTTCTAAAGGGCCAAAATAGTCTATACCTACATATGAAAATGGTTTAGCATGCGCCGCTACTCTAGCTATTGGATGATCAGGCATTTCTGAAGGTTTTGGTTTGGCACGAGCGATTATGCAAATTTGACATCTTGTACTAAGCTTGTTGAGCACCGTCCGCAAACGAGGTATAACATAAACTTGGCGGATCTCATTTATAACAGTTTAGTTATTACAATGTAAATATTGCTCATGATAGTGCATCACCACTAGTCGTGTTACTTGGTGATCACGGGGCAACAAAATAGGATTGATCCTCTCAAAACCCAGACCAACCATCTTACTGGTTCTCCCTTTCATTCTAAGCACCAATAAAGGTACCTTTAGTGCTATGGAGATTTAGATTTGGATATTTGGAGAATGATTCTATTGGTTAAAGACATCAGCAAATCAAAACACGAATCTCCAATCTCCCAAAAGTTGGTTCAAGTTCAACTTTCTGGCTATTTTGAGATCGGAGCATGCGCGTTTGTTCAGAAAAGCACGTGATTTGTTTGTTTTGTTACAACCTTAACCTTACCTTTTCGTTCGACGTTATATAGTTTGCGTTTTGCCTATTAAACATATTGGAAATGAATAGGAAATCTGTTATTTTTTTAGATACTCACATTGAAAATTTAACATCCAACAATCTAAAATAACAAATGTCATCTGTTAAAATATTTTCTCCAAATACCCGAAGCCGAAAATACCCTAGATGATCAAAAGCGAAAATATCTAATTCCCCAAATATCCAAATATCCATAGCACTAAAGGTACCTTAAGTCATCAAGGAAAGGTGACAGCGAATGGAGAACGCTGTTTTTAGGTACTGATTGCTGAGGATACTTTTTCAAGAAGACAATTTCTTCACCGTAAAACATTAGTTGCGCCTGTCCATATAGCTTACTTTTAGCTTGTCGGATTTCATTTACCGTTAGAACTCCAGTAGATTTAAGTCGCTTGTTTTTCAGATTATTTGCATATCTAAGCACCCACGCAGTAGTTCTAAAAGCACGTCGCCATTTTAAACATTTTTCAGTAATCGTAGCTATAGGGTTTGGATTTATTTCTATATACGACATCTGAATTCGTAGTTCGTTACGTGAATTCATTTTATTACCCCTTTGTTCCTCCTTTGGCCATTCACTTTCGGGTAATACAAAAATTTAGAACCAACGTACCATCGGTGCTGATCTGAAACGCTTGGCAGCTTTGCCCATTTTGTTGCCTCGTCAGCCAAGTGGCATTTAGTGGGTACCCAACACCAGTTAGATATGCTGGTTGTCTCTAAGATCTCTCCCACTCTAAATGCCACGAATTGCTTATACTTTTTATGATCAGATCTTAGCCAACAAAGAACGTCATTAAAGTCTGACCAAAGCACCACTTTCTCTGGTTTCAATGTATGTCTAGATAATACCGAATTGCAAAGTCGAGCACCAAGAACTGCAGCTTGCAATTCCATCCGGTGTATTGAGAGAGGCTGGAGCGGAACAACTTTAGTTTTCACGCACACTAAAGCACAATTTATTGTATTAAGACTTTTATAACGAAGGAAAGCAGCGGCAGCAAACGCCGAATCGCTTGCATCAACAAATATGTGAAGCTGCATACTACCATATTGATCACTAAAATAGCATGTTACGTTCCCTTAATGTCATCGTACTTAAAACACATCGTTTTGTATAGCTGGTTGTATAACGTCGATTTTCATTAATAAATAAATTGAATTATTCGTCTTATAAATTTTGGTTCCTTATGCTATTATCAAGTCGAGATAAGAGACGCTCAGGTGTTATGTTAACAACTATTTTTATAAACAGATTAGCGTGTGAAGAGTTGTAGTTCGTCCTTTGTTGATATATATTAATTGCATTCCGTATTAATGATATGTGAAATTTACCTCGCATTTAATAATAAGTAAATTACTAACTTTAATTGTTCTTGGTTCCTATAAATGTCGAGGTTTGGAGTGTTTCTTTGTTCCTTAAATTGTTGAGTTTTCCTTTGAAATAACGTGCGTTACGGAACATCTGACGGACTTACTTAGTGATACCCGTTCTTCACTCATTGTGGCTTCGCCATCGTATTACAACGTATTGTACTTAAAGTGCAAGAACGGTAACTGCGATTACAAACAAGTAAATACGATGTACAGCTCGTCTTTTTTTTTCTTAGTGCAAGATACTTATTGAGTTGTCAACGTATTAATTAGCAAATTAATTCTGTAACATGCTTTCCCATTTTGTTTTTTTTGAATTGAGGTTACAGACATATCTTCGTGAACTATCTCTCTTAACAATAATGTTGGCCAGTTAAGGTAAAACGTGTTTGGCAACCTAACATGTTACAGTGATTCCAGCTTACAAATGACCTGATTCTAAATTCTAAATTTTTATTACCATTTTTGCGATTTGTGTTACAAAATATTTCGAAATTATTTTCTCAGGAAATAGAATTAACAAGAAATTTATCAATGCCACATGGTTCCATTAGTATGATAATGTCTGTTGCTAACACCAGTGAAGTGCGTCGGTGTGGTTAGTGTAAGTGTACTAAATTCTATCAACCCCATCACAATCAAGGGTGAAGTACTTCGTTACTGCAGGACTTTCTGTAAGTGAACTATTTACTACTTGTTTTCTTTCTTTAAATATCTATCCGTTTGTTTTGCAATATTCTTTGTCGTGTTGATACCTTTTACAATAGAAGTGCAGACTATTGGAAAAAAAAAGAAAAACAAAAAAACTAATACTACTAGATTACTCATGTCAATTGTGTCTTATCTATTTATCTTTTGTTAAAATTTTTGTCTTGATTTATGTTGAATTGGTGTGTGAGGAAACGTTTCTGCTACTCCCCAATCTTACCTCACTTTGTACTAAAAATTTTTATATTGCTTTTATCGTTACTATATTATACAGATTATTCAAACAGTCTATTTACATTTTTTTTTCAGTACAGAATAACTTATGCTTAATTTTTTTTATTGCAGGTTGCTATTCTAATTCCTTTTTTTTGCAGGTATTAATCACTACTTTCTTACAGCCGCGTACATTCTATGTTAGTCTGCTTTCTACAACCCCCCCTAATCTCCGATTGAGCCCGGTCATTCCTTGACTTCCTTTGTGTTACGCACGGCTACGAGCCAACGTAGCAAGCACCTCGGAATTCGAAGCTTTTGAACCGATGGTAGTAATTTAGTCCATCTTATCCATTTTACATTTTGTGCATCGTTTATAGGTCGATCCCATTCAATCTCTGATCACCATATATCTTGTAAAAGTATTTTTATGTAGACTAAAAAGAATGAAATCAAACCGAGGGGATCAAATACCATCATTAATATTTGTAGAACTTCACGTTTAGTTGGTCAACGCACCCCATGCAGAATGTCACGTTTGACTTGGCTAAATGTAAGGGGAAAGAAAAAGCAATCGCTATCCGTGCTCCATTGCATACCTAAAACCTTTGAACTATAATTCTTATTTTGGAAATTTAAATTTTTTGTTTGATGTTCGTTGTCTGTAGTGCCTAAACACGACAATACGAGTCTAGAATTTGACACCCAATTGCGGATGGTGAAACCAGCGTGACTGTGTATTCAAGCTACCTCTTTGGTTACTGCAATAGTCTCGTCTTCCGTCTCAAAGCTGTCCAACCAATCATCCACATAATGGTTATTAACACAGCTCGTGGACTTTCACTAGCAAATTGCCGTACGTTTTCGTCCTTAACATAATGAGCTATGCATGGAGAACAAGTAGCTCCAAACGTCATCACTTGCATGACAAATATACCAATTTCTTGAGATGGATCATATCGCCAAAGAAACCGCTGACTTTGTTGGTCTTCGGTTCGAATACCCACTTGATGGTACATTTCTTTGATGTCACCCGCAATTACAAATTTCTTTTGTCGAAATCTATACAAAATTTCCAACAGTGAATATAGCAAGTCGGGTCCTTTCAAAAGCACTGAATTTAAAGACACTCCAGAAACTTCTGCTGCAGCATCCCAAACTAACCGTATTTTTCCCGGCTTGTTTTGATTCATTACAGGGAACATTGGTAGGTACCAGGTTTTAGGCGTTCTATTTTCGACTTCGTCGGGATTCAGCTTGGTGCATACCTGTTAGCGATATAGTTTTGCATTTGTAGATTTATATTAGCCGCAAGCTTAGGATCTTTCGCTAACTTTCGTTCAAGACACAATAGTCTGCTAGTGGCCATAGAAAGACTGTCCGGAAATATTATGTTATATGTCACCATAGGAGACCAGTTTCATATCTGTTCTCTAGTTTCTTGGTCGTGCAACGTAATATTTCTTTAGCACGTGCGTCTGTCTTAGATTTTAATATTCGTTGTGGTACTTTAACTCCCATCCTTTCTATCGCAAAAAATTCTTTTATTTGCAAGTGGATATCATTATCTGTCGTGCAGTTGCAGATATGGTAATGTTGATTTTGCTCTTCAAGGTGCTTGGCGTTATCGACATTTCCAATTACCGTCCACCCTAGCCTTGTTTTAGTTGCTATTAGTTCCCCACTGTCGCCTTCTTTCACTTCTAGTAGTAACGCTAGCCGCCAATGCTCAACTCCAACAAGCAGTTGTGGTTTTGCATCGCAGCATGTAGGTATTGGTAAGTTTTTTAAATGTCTATACCGTGTATACTCTGAATCGAACTTGAGAGTTTGTCTGGTAAGGTTTAATCTCTCAATAGTGCGAACGTTTGAGATACGGTATGGTTTTTTATTGCAGCCATCGGCAGAAAGTTCTAACGACAGACGACGACTGTTTTTCTCTTCCCTGGTTGTTTCACCCGTCCATTTTAGATGTAAAGGATCTACTGGCCCTTCAAGTTGCAAATATTTAGCAACTTCTTCATCAAGAAGTGTTCTAGACGACCCTTCATCAAGAAATGCAAATATATGAATACTTTTTGTAGGTCGATATAAAATAACAGGAAGAATGCGAAAATATATTTGAGCCCTTGGTAAAGAATGAATAACTACCACGTTTAAGTCTGGAGTCTTTTTCGTACCTGCGATAGCAGCCTCTGAAGTTGCTTTGAAATGTTTATTGGGGTCGTGAAGTAACGCATGAAGCTTGTATTCACAATTGCTTACCCCACACATCCTATGAGTTTTGCAGTTTTTCCAAAAATGTTTTGACAAGCATTTCCTGCAAAGCCCAAACCTTTTAATTAAGTTCCAACACTCATTTACGTTACTGTTGTTAAAGGTGAGACATTCTTCGACATTATGTATATCAATAGAACAAATGTCACATTTCCGGTTTATTGCAGCGTACTCTTGTTTATCGTACTTTGGTCGATTCAAATTATCTGTATGTGCAGCGTGTAAGTGTTCCTTTTTGATTTCATTGGTACGGTACGATGGTTTAATTTCATACCTTCAAAGCGGTGTGGAACCACTAGGCATTACTGTACTAGCTTTATTTGCTAATTCACTTAACCAATCGTCAAACGTTGAAAGGTTTGCAGTTTCATAATTGTGCTTAGATGCTTGGTGCCCATTCTATTTTTTGGGCACCCAGAAGTTTGTCTAACAACTCTTGAAGTAACATCGGATTGCTTAAATATTGTAACATGTTAGACGCCTTCATTGTCACGCATAAATGCTGTACAGGTATAGATAAGTCTAGAATTGTATCCAGTTTTCCAGGATTAATTTTGGAACTGCCCTAACTTGCTTCATTATCTTTTCTAGAATTAGTTCGGGTCTTCCAAATCGCAAACGTTGTAACGATTTTATTTTCTGTCAATATGTTCACAGAGATCTAACTTATTAAAATTAATAATAACCAACTTAAGCATAATGATGCTACACAATCTACGAAATACATATTACATATTGTCGAAAACAATATTAGCTTTCAATTTGAAAGTGTAAAATTTTAAATTATGCGGTGACAAAAGATGC
The DNA here is from genome assembly GCA_036346225.1 of Platerodrilus igneus. Classification (NCBI taxonomy): domain Eukaryota; kingdom Metazoa; phylum Arthropoda; class Insecta; order Coleoptera; family Lycidae; genus Platerodrilus; species Platerodrilus igneus. Next base: position 41,663 of record JARFIW010000185.1, on the reverse strand, counting down.
CTTTTGTTAATGTCATCATAAGAGTTCCCTCTGTTAGACGATTGTAATATTAAGCTTGTTGTCAGGCGGCAACCCGCGTGATATTATCACTTCCAACTCAGCTGTCGTTAGAAGAGGTCAATTGTTCCTTGAACTCAAGGATCATGACATTTATTCAGTCCACGTGTTGGAAGCACACGGAAATTAAAAGATTGTTTTCTTGTAATGATATCGTCTCAGCGATGCGCATTTTTATGTCCACACTTGCTGGAATTAGCTCGCAATTGACGAGACGTTAATTTGTTTAAATGGTCTTTTAGTTAACAGTAAGTATTACTGAACTTATAGCCTTACTAAATTGATATTTTTAGTGCAACTTTTAGTTAACATGCAATTTTGGTTAACATACAATTTAGGATAATTTGTACATCTTAGTTTTGGAATTTAAGAAATATAACTAATTTATTTGGATAAGAAATGAAAATTTGGTAGTATCTATGTGAAGTTTAACCTTGTACAAAAGCCGAATTGGCAAGCTTCAATTATTTAATGTGAACGTCGTGATGTTATATTGAAAATTCAGTATGCAGCTAATTTGGTTGTATGGAATTTGGAGATTCCTGTATTTTAGTTGTTGAAACAAGCGAATTATAAATCATCAATTATAATTCCGGGTATGGCCCATATACCTAGCAGGTATTTTTCCATCGGATGAACATCTGGTATGTAGATTACTTTCATATACGTCAGCTGTAGCATTGGGTATAGCAGACAAATAATTTTTTGTTTGATCACGTGGTAATGTTCAAGTTCATTAGGTGAATGACAGACTAGTTATTTTTCAAATTAAGCAACAGGAACCTGTAAATTTTCACATTAAATCTTTTTATTAATACATTTAATATACGGCAGGTGTTATTATGAAAATAAGACAAGTTAAATTCTATATTTAAAGAAAATTAAATTGATTATTTGAAACATATTTTATTCAATCTTAGAGAATTGAATTCTTACATTTTACATTTCACTAATTGCTAAGTGGAATATTTTATAATAGAATGTGAGGTTAAGTAGTGCTACTAAAACCAACCAATGCTGTAATTTAAAGTTAAACATTCAGAAAAGAAATTCATACTCATTCATTTGAGAATAAATTTTTGCTAGACATTGCTAATATAAAGTTATCATGTTTTATCTGTGAGAAGTACTGATACTATCAAGTACATATGTACATATCTTTCAATAATTTAATTTAATCAAACTTATTTAAAGAAGATGTCTTGTAAATAACTTACTAAATACTGAAGGAATAGATTTTTATTTGGTCAAGACTATGATTATTAATTGGAATGAATGAGGGTTGATTCGAATTAATTATTAAATTTTGGATATAAATGCACAAACAGTGCTATCTTTGTTTTAATCTGTTCACAGGTGTAGCAGTGCATCTATAAAGATCAATATCGAGCCATAAGGTAAGAAAACCTTAGGGATTATGTTGCAGTAATAAATTGTATAGCGGTAATTGAGTAAAGGTTTCCGCATTCGCCTTATACAAGGGACTTATGTAAGGTCTTCTTCGTATACAAAAATTCGGTGGCGCCATTTTCTTTACATTTTTGGTCGCAGTCCAACCCCGACCCACAGCTCATGTTCTACCCAGAGAAAATAGTTCGACTAGCCGCTTAGCCTTTTGAGGTTTCCTCATCTACGAGCCATTTTCCACCAAAACTTGCCGTGGGCTCTTTACACTTACTGAAAATCCTCGTCAAACTTCCTTGTGCCTTTCAGCTGGTCACATAGGAGAAAAAACCTATTAAGAAAAATCCCTTAACGTAAATGAAAAGGCTATAACGTAACGTTTCCATTGCCTTTGGGACCGCCTCTTCATACACTAGACAACTTCGTACTAACTTTAATGCGTCACCTTTCAAACTCTTCTGGAACCGGATTAAATTATCATAATTTGTTAGGTTAAACGCAGCTGTCAATCGTGTGTAGCTTGAAATAAACATGGGCCATTCATTTGGAGACCCAAAAAAGGTAGGGAGATCAGGCGCCTGACGAGAGATACATGAGTTACAGCATCTCCTTTGAGGTACCTTTTTTGTGTTACGAATACGTAATTTTTCATTTACGTTTCAAGCACTTGTCCCAGGAACACAGACTGAAGCGTTATGTGGTGTGTTCATTTTCTCTAATAAGTGAGAATTGCTAGGGGATTGTTGTTTCATAGCGCATCTCGTTACTGATGCGAGTCTGAAAGCTTTATCAATTTCCTCTTCTGAATTGAAGCTGTCGGATTCGCAAGAATCGTCAATCTTGCTTATTAGTCTGACTTTTTCTTCATAGTAGTGACATTCTTCATTGTATTGCCTGATTCTTGTTTCCTCCAGCAATTGCCTTTGTTCCTCTAGAGCTTTCAACAATTCTTTCGCCTTTGAGCGTGAAGCTTTTGTTTTTGTCTTAGACACGTGTGATTTAGGTCCCTTAAGACTTTTATCTTCAATTGCATAGCTTGCAACACGTTCTTTATCTTTTCCAGGGATTCTGTTGTCATATTGTTTTTCACACTGCATACACATAAATGAGGAATTTATCACATTGTACCATATCCACGGTGTCTACTTTATCACAAAGTCCACAGTTAAACTCCATAATGTCCTCTTTTGCCGACATTCTTCGATACAATATGGCTTTTTGAGTAAAATGATCAAATGGCGTTTAGTTTCGTGTTCTTGGGTGTAGACACAATTAAAAATTTGTAAGATGTTGATTTATAAACTCTCAGGCTACCCTATAGGAATCACTATTTTAAATCTGTGAATAAACATGCATAACTTCTTGTGGAATTTATTTGTATGTAAATTACAAATTTTTAATGCAGCAATTATGATTCCCGCACATATATGGAGTATTATTTACCCTTTTTAGAGCGTTTTTGGTTTTCAAAATTTTTAATCTGACTTTTCTATCCTGTCAGCCCTCGTTTCCCTAACAACGTCTAATTCTGATGCATAGAGTACATGATACATATTATTATACTAAATTAAAACATGCTAAAGAATTGACAATAATTACTTATAAACTTTAACGTCATCTAAACTTATAACGAATTAACAAGGAGGAAAATTACCTTATTGCCATGATATTTAGTGGTATGTGTAGGGGGTTAAGTAGCCTTGCGACTACTAAGATCCCCCAACACTCGACAAATGTTCGATGGGCTAAAGAATATAGTAGAACTATTAGAAAAATTAGCAGAGGACACTACCACTATAAGTGACAGTTCTTTTACATTTCCAATGCTCCACCTGTAGGTACTACATTGGCCAGGAGGCGAGTTTTTGTTGCCTGGAATTTGGAATTTTGCCGAACCCTTGCCGTTCCAGGCAAGGTAGGGATTTTTAACGTGCATGACAACACTCACACACGGGACCTCCATTTAACCTCTCATCCAAACGAGGGCGTAATTTTTGTGAAAAATGCTCACCTGCCATTTTTCAAGCAGTCGGCCGTGTCGGGATTTGAACCTTACTACATTGATCCACGGCGACGCCTGATGCTGGTCTTACCGCAGAAAGTGAAATTTCTCGCGTTATGAAAACCGTTCTTGAACATCTCCAACAAGAAATATGTACACGATTATCACGATTAAGTGACTGAATTTCAAATTTGGATTTCTACTAGACGTTGAAAATTTATCAAACACAGACAATGTTGATAACGACCTTGAAAAAATTGTAAAAATTTGGATGAATTTTATAATATAGATTTCAATGGAATAGAACTCTTTATCGAAATATGTGACTGCAAAATTTTACTTCGCAGTAGAAAAGAAATTGAACCTAAAATTCCATTAGAATTTCTTACTTTTATGATCATATGGAGAAGATGTTTTTCCAAACCTGAGAGTGGCACTTCAAATACTCCTGACTATCTCAGTATCAATTGCTAGCTGCGAACATTCATTCAGCAAATTAAAATTAATTTTGACATAGCTACGATCAATGATGGGACAAGATCGCCTAGTTGTGGAAAGAAAAAAATTTGAAATGATCAACTTTGATGATATTATGATAAATTTGCTTCATCAAAAGCAAGGAAAATTTATACACAGTAATTAAATTAAACTAAAATTCAAAAAATTGAGAAAGGTTAAAAGAGAGGGATGGGATCTAGGTAAGCTTAATGATAGTAGGGTAAAAAGGAATATAAACAAGTATTAGATAATAAGAGCAAAGAGATAGCTGTAGGAAGGAATGTAGAAAATATATGGAAAAAAATAAAACTGACTGTACATGATACAGCAACACAGACTATAGGTAAGAAAAAAATAGAAGCGAGAAAACCGTGGGTAACAAAGGAGATATTAGATTTAATAAAGAATAGAAGAAAGCTTAAACCTTTCAGAGAAGTGGATAGTGAAAGTAAGCAAAAATATAATACAGTTAGAAATAAGATAGTACATGAGTGTAGAAAAGCTAGAAATAAATAGATGGAGGAGAATTGTAGGGGAATACAAGATGATTTGAGAGTAGGTAAGACAGACAGGGCTTACAGAGCAGTAAAAAAGTTTTTCGGGGAAGATAGGAAAAAATGTAATGGTATTAGAGACGAGAATAATGAGCTTCTAATAAATAAAGTTGAGGTAGCAGATAGATGGAAAAGATATTTAGATGATTTATATAAGGGAGACGATATGGATGAGTTAGAGTACGACCAAGAAGAAGATGTAGAAATAGGGTTCTCAATATTAAGAGAGGAATTTGATAAAGCTGTTCGGAATCTCTCATAGGGATAGAAAAATTATTTACAGTCTATATAAAAATCAAAGGGTAGTAATTAGATTTGATGAAATAGAAAAGGAAGCTAAGATTAGAAATGGTGTTAGACAGGGTTGTATACTGTCTCCCTTGATTTTTAATGTGTATATTGAGGAAGCTTTAAACTTAGCTAGAGAGAGAAAAGAGATAGGTATTAGTGTACAGGGACAGAAAATAGACATGTTACGTTTTGCAGATGATATAGCCATTATAGCAGAGTCTAGAAAAGAGTTAGGAGAGTTATTAAATATTTTAGATGAGATACTACAGAGTAACTATAGTATGAGAATTAACTCAGTAAAGACAAAGATAATGACAAGTGAGTTACAGTCTAGTTCTAAACCAAAATTAAAAATAGGTAATACCGAGTTAGAGGAGGTAGATGAATTTTGCTATTTAGGTAGTATAATTACAAAGGATGGACGTAGCAGAAGGGATATAGTAGCTAGAATAGCTCAAGCTATAAAAATGTTTTTAAAAAGAAAACTTACTAATAGCTAATAGTATTAGTTTAGATAATAGAAAAGTTTCTTAAAGTCGTACGTATGGAGCGTTCTACTATACGGTAGTGAGACTTGGACAATTAAAGAAGTAGATAAGAAAGATAGAAGCTTTTGAAACTTGGTGTTATAGGAGAATGTTAAAGATTAGTTGGACAGATAGAGTAACAAACGAGGAAGTTTATAAAAGGATAGGTGAGGATCCCTGTATGTGGAAACAATTGAAGGTCAGGAGAGATAGAATGATAGGGCACCAGTTACGGCATGAGGGACTATTTAGTAAAGTTTTAGATTATAGACTACCAAATAAAAATAGAGTAGGAAGGCCTAGACAAAGCTATATTAGTCAAATTACTAGAGATTTAGGTTGTGAAGGCTATGTAGACCTTTTTAGACTAGCTCAGAATAGAAAAGAATTTAGAGCTGCGTCAAACCGACTTTAAGTAAGTTCGAAAACAAAACAAAAAAAAATTAAAATCAGTTAACTAAATGTCACCAGGACATAACTCACAATTAGTTAGCGGTCTGGCATGTGGGTAGCATTTTGTTGCTTAAGCCTTACCATAACATATAATTTAATAAACGTCACCATGACATAACTCACAATTAGGTAGCGGTCTGGCATGTTGGCAGCGATTCGTTGCTTAAGCCTTACCATAACATATAATTTAACACTTTTTCTTTTTTGAAGCGGATAACCAGGTGATATTTCTTTATAAATGGGAATCATGTAAACATGTTGGAGTTCTTTAACAACCATCGGGTTACTAATATCTATGTAGAGTCAGCTGGATAGGAAAAAGATAGAAGGATATAGGAAGACCTAGACCAAACTATATTAGTTAAATTATTAGAAATTTAGGTTGTGAAGGGTATGTCAAGTTTTTTAGATTAGCACAGAATAGAAAAGAAGTTAGAGCTGCGTCAAACCGACCTTAAGTAAGGTCGAAAACAAAATGGTGATGAATTAGTTTTATTAATAGTTATTTAATCAAGTAGTTGGTTAATGAAGGCGATTAATAAACGAACTGTTTAAAACACGAACGAGCGAAGCGAGTGAGTGCTTTAATAGTTTTCAAAAGAAAACTAGTCACCACTGAAATATATGACATGCGAATTTAACAACAAGGATGCGTATCCGTATGTCTGGTTGAGGTTATACCTCTATTAAAACATCAAAACGTCAAAGTCACAAAAAGAGCTACTTAATGAAAAAGAGTGCATTAATGATGTCCATTAATGCATCCTTTTTAAAACAAAATTATTCGTTAATATTGAAATTAATAAATGGTCGACGAAAATGTATTATACTCATATTATTATTAAATATATGCATCTCCTTAGAGATAATAAATATTTACTTTTTTATTGTTTTAAAACTGTGTGCTTCTAAAATATGTCTTTATAAATATGTAAAATAAATAATAGGTATCTTTTGAACTAATTCTAGATGATCCTATACATTTCAAAATCTCAACTAAAAAGGTATTGTGCCCCAGGCGCGAGTTAAGCTCGCTATGCCACTGTACATGTCATTCTATTTTGATACTTCTGTAATTGACACACTACAATTTTGCATTAGTTTAATTTTTTAACTGGTATTTCACTGCAATTTTGTTATTGTTTTATTTTTAAATCTGTAGATGGGTACAATAATATATTATTATTATCATCAAATTTATGAGAAAGAATATTCCACACATTCTCTTGTTTTAATTTTTACTCCTTTTTTGGAGTAGTCCAAATATATACATTTTTCTTCACTGATGTTTCAAAAGTTGAAGCATTACTCTCACTTCTATCAGGAAAAACATCAAGTTCTTCTGAAATGAGTCCGGAAAATACAGTTTCTGTTGTTTTCACACATAGTTTTCTGCTTACATCTAAACGCAGTTTTCTGTGTTTTATTTTCATACTCAGCTTTTGATTTCAGTAGATCTGGAATTTTGATGATGAAATATCTATGGCCAGTCAATAGTTTAAAATGTTGATGTTTCTCTCCATACTATCCATATGCTTTACTAATCTTTAACTTGCTTCAAATTAAATATAAATCTTCTGTCATAGATCGTTCAAATTCTTTACTGATAGTTTTACTTATGACGGCAAGTAAAAACATTTTCAAATCCGTTAATCGCAAGTATAGTTTTCACTTGCTTGAGAATTGCATCTTTGCTCATCACCAACCATAAATTTTGTTCCAAAACGAAAACATTAAGAAATTTTTGAAGAGTACAATCAAATTTATTCAGAATTATAATTAATTAGTTTTAAAGCTTTTCTCAAAAGTTGCACTCAAGGTTGCATTGAATTTTAAGTATCTACTAAGGATGTATTTAATAAAATTTTAATTAATATTAGTTTAGCAAATACTGCTTAAAATTACTTTTCTATTATGTATGATGAGCGAGTCAGAAAAAAAAGAACAAAATCAGTAATAGAGAGTGAACTGGCCCAAACTAAGGTAAGAAAGAAAGGAGACGAAAAGAATGCCACACTAACACCGTAAAGATTAGGAGGGAGGGGGTCCTAAAGAATGAAACGACCGGGCGCATAAACTAATTCGCCTTTACTAGAACGTCTGTACCTGAAATGCTAATTAAACACAAAATACATGTAAAATAAAACTCCAATAAGTAACTTTTATGAATTTAAATGGCAAAACAGTATTAAATTGCTTGGTTGAAAGACAAACATCTAAATTCTTCACTCCTCGCATACTAATATTAAATATTAATTATATCTAAGTAACAATCAAACTGAATTGTGTTTTTTAAATAAAATAATTATTCCATTACACACCCTTTAATTATTGCCGTATATTTTAGGATAACACACTAAGTATTTAACCACTGTAATTAATAATATTCTGCATTGGCAAAGCAAACAATTAATTAATCACATTTACACAGTGGCATAAACATACGTATAAAATCGCAAGAATCAAATATAAGTACTTACTATATTTGTAAACGAGCTCGTTCGCAATAGAAGCTACTAAAAAATAAAACACAAAAATACATATTTACAAAAATACATTTAAATACAATCACCAAATTATGGGACAAATCCTACAACATAAAATAGTCCACGTATACTCATCAGAACTCAACTTTTCTAGAAAATAGGCAATCTACGTACCATAAAAGAGTCAAGTACATAGCTGTTGGTCACAATAATATATTCCCTCATGCAGGTTGTAAAGGGTTTTGGTAACCTTTCAATAGGTAATCAACAGTTACACCCAAAGGAAATACAAACTATTATATATTATTATTATTATATATTATAAATTGTTCAATAAACTCTAAGTAAATGTTCAAAATAAACACCAGCTTCATGTACACAAAGATTAATTCTATGAAAAAAATTGGACTGCACCATTTGCATAAACTCTACATCTAACTGTAAAATATAATTCTTCTTCAGTGTTTACAGGTCTAGAAATACCATATCTTTAATTGAGTTCCCCATTGGCGTCAAATCCGATGAACCAGGTGGCTAATTTGCAAGAACATTATTTCCTCTGCTGATCCATCGATTCTGAAAATTATCATTTAAGTGATTCTTGACGTTCAACGAGAAATGTGGTGATACACTGTCGTGCATAAACCACATAGTTTCTCTAGTAAGCCAGTGAAAGGTCATTAAATAAATTTGGCAAATTTACTAAATGTTCTAGGTGCTTTACACTGTTTAAACGAGGTGGTAAGATGACAGGATCAATATTAAAACTGTCAATAATTCCTGCCCAAAAGTTAATTTTTCACGTTGATAATGCACAACCTTCACTGTACGCGGGTTTACGTCAACATAAATGTGTTTATTATGTAAATTAGTAATATCCCTTCTTGTAAAACAGCATTCATCCGTAAATAAAATTTTTCTACGAAAATTTGGATCATTTTCTCTCTGTTCATTAATAAAACAACAGAAGGATGGTCCTACTTCAAGGTCGATAGGTAGAAGCTCTTGTACTCTTTGGAGATAAAATAGATGCACCAACTGTTTTCTTAAAACCCTATTAACTGTATCTTTAGAAACTCAAATTTTCAAACCTAGCTCAGACTCGAATCTTCTTCAACTTGTTCTAAAATTCCTTTATCAACCTCTGGTGTTCTAATCGTACAATTCTGTCCATAATCAACAGTCGCAAAAGCAAAATTACCGGTTGTTCGAAGACGTCTTTTAACAGTGGCAAATGTTTAGTGGTTTGGTATTCGTCTATTAGGAAATCTTTCTTGGTATACTCTCACCAACTGTTGACCATTTTCTTGACAATAACCATAAACTAAAATCATATCGATCATTTCTGTGTTAGTGTAAGGTATGGCCATAGCAAAAAATCAAGAATAAAATGCTAAATTCTAAAATTACAATAAAAATTTGTTATACTGAAACCTAACGTTGTTTAGTCGTTGGTATGATAAATGTTAGTATGCAATAAAAAATTAAATTTGATTATCTTAGAAACGGCTGTTTGAGGCAACATCTGCAAGGTATACCTTTTTGAAAAAAAAATGTCAGGGAAGGAGAATTCTGAACCAGTATTTGATATGCACAAAAAGTTATGGGGTTTTTAATGAAGTTAAAGAGCTGATGATGGCACCTTCTGCGTGGTACATCAAAACTATTATCAAATCTAAATTCCTCATCTTAAAAACCCTTAGATACCAATTCTCAGAAAAATTCTTCTAGTATTAAGATACCTATTTAAAAAAAGAAACAAAAAAATTCTGACTGACATCCTGTATCTTAGAATTATCAACTTTTGGCAACATTTTATAACAGACCTCTGTAAAATTGGGAATTAAATATGTAAGTCAATCCTTTTATTAATGGCAGACTTTATGGTAACATTATAAATGCAATGCCTTTTTCTGCATATTATTCTATATGTTGAAACAAATTTTTTGAAGCACTAGCCCCACGTTGTGTGCCAGTGTAACTGATTTTTCGAATGGGCGCCAGTGAAGCGTATTTTTCTAATTTATATCTGACTCTAGACGTTGGGCGCTAGTGAAACAAAGTCTTCCGACATAACTAGGGGTCTATTCCTTGGGTAGAGCTATGAGAAATGGGGGGGGGAGTCGAAATCCGTTTGTAGTTCAAACTCAAACTAAAACAAATAGGCGCCACCAAGTCCGGACTTATTCACGATAATGGCAGGGCATATTTCTAAGGGCGGACGTGGAAACCCAAAGAAAAAAGATCGCCTTCGATGACAAAAACCTGTCTTAATAAAATAAGACGCTGTTCCTGTAAGAAATTATAATAGTTAGGTTAATAAAAAAGGTGGAACACTATTTGTGTCCCGCAAATATACATAAAGAAGTATCAAAAAGATATTTTCTATATAAAGTTGGCATCAAAAATTTACTCTTAAAGATGTTAGCTTTCAGTGGTTAGGTTTGATCATATTTGATCAAAATAAAAAACTTTAATCTTGAACCAATAATTTACTAAAAAGAATCTCTTTTAAAATAAGATGCAATGCAACAAAATTTAATAACTAATTGAATTACTTCGTGAATTTTAAATTAAGGTTTATCAAAATTATTCATAATCAAATATTTTACAGCATAGTGTAAACTTGTTACACAAAGATACTCTAACCCGCGCAGATCTGTTCAGGCCGATTACATTACAAATGTTACTATTCAAGTTTTCCTCTTTAAGTTAAAAGTACTAGTTTTAGTTTCCAATAAAAATGATCACAAAAATATTCTTGTTTACAAAAGTTGTGCTAGCGCTGTTCTAAGCATTTGCTCTCAAGGATACATCTGTCAGCAGTATACTACAGAAAATAAGTGACGTCAGTAACACCTGTTGTTTTAACTAACAATTTATACTGAAGCAACGTGTTGTTTCTTAAAACATCAAATTAGTGAATTTTAATTTCGACACTGGAAATTCCAGCTCAGCAATAGTTGAAACAAATATCATATTCGTGCTTTTACACATAGGAACAAATTAGCGTGTTTCTAATTTGAAACACGAAAATTACTTAAAGCTAACTACGAACCAAAGACTGCTTTTCCCGCCTAGATGAGGTACTTGTTACATCATGCGATGTTTACTGCATGTAGTATGAACTCAGCTCATCCTAGACAGCTTCTACCACATGGAGTTGTTCCAGGTGTAGAATTAAATACAAAGTAGCATCTTTACGCTGTATCACCAAGTGATCTTCTTTAAATTGGTTAAACTTTCCATCCTCTAAGTTGCATTTTACACGTCGTAAAACAAAGTGGTTTTAACAAAAGGGATTGAATTTCCTATCTTCTAAGTTGCATTGTTCACGTCGTAAAACAAAGTAGTTTTCTTAAAATCGATTAAATTTTCTAATTTCAAAGTGCATGGTTAATTGTAGCAATGTGTCTCGTCGCGCGCTATTCAAGAATGTCCTCACTCATCAAAATTGATACGCAAATTACCGGCCTGCGTTCTTTCATACATCTTGTCTCTTCTTCCACGTATGGCCGAGTGATTATCAAACTCGCTCGGGCGATCGTAGCGTCCAAGGGGGAGGTTGTCAAACCAAAACGCGCCTGCGAATGGCTGTAGAAGACACAGATCTCCAACTACAAATAGAATAACAAATAAAGATGCTGCTTTAACGTATTACCTTACTTGTTAAATGTATTTTAACATTATTTTAATAAAAGTGTTTTATTATTCTCGCTCTTTGATGGAGGGATTTATTAACCAAAAAATAAAATTATTAAAAGTGTCTTATTATCCTCGCACTTTGATGAAGGGATTTATTAACTAACAATAAAATTGTTACAATGTTAATACGACTTCATCATCTTACAGTGAAAACCTATTAAAAAAATTTTTATTTTTAGAAATGTATTTTTAATGATAAAAAAAATGCCATGGTTTGTTTGATTATATTACAACTGGTTTGACCATTATTCTTATGTCAATGAAGTATCATAAACAAACTAAACAAAATACAATATTAGTTCACTGTAAATAAAGGCTCGATAGTTATCCTAATCTAAAACGCAGCAAGATACGTAGAAAATTTATTACTCGATTTGAAATTGTAGGAGATTTCGATGTTATTAAATGCACCATAAAATGGACTTACTGGTTGACCATATATTTAAAACCGAAGTAAAACTTAATGTTAAATGTATAATTGTTTCTTCATGTACTTTCTTTTTACTTCCCACACTTTCTTGATACTTATCACACTTTCTGCACACTTCTCGTACACCATTGAAACTTCCTATACTTCCTTGATACTTCCCATACTTTCGAGTACGTCTTCAGGTTGAACACCAAACTTCCTCAGTAGTTTACCCCTTCGAGTTTGAATACATATTTGTAGTTTACGATTATACTACCAACAGAGCCAATACAGCAGTGTCCTGGAAGTAATTTAAATCAGATGGCATCTGATCTAGTCACCTATTAAAACAAGCAGTGCAAGAGAATAGCACTTCCAGTCTTCTGTACCCTTCTGAATTAATCGATACACCTACCTTGTTGGTTACTAATTAGGTCAATACTAATTTCCTGGATAAAATCAAAGCTTTCTGTGAAATATCTACCTGACTTTCTGGACTTAAACCGTTGACTGATAAATAGAGAGACGCGCAACCTGCATGCTAAAAATCGTGGAGGTTCATAATTCATGCTCTTAAGCCCACTCCAATAAAAGTATAACCTGTATTTTACTGCCCTCTAGATTTCTCGCGTGGCCTTGTGTAGAACTACTTCTAGAATTCACCGGATCCCACAATGATATACAAATTTGATGATGAAACTGTAGCTATCTCACTCGGTGCTGATAAATCACAGGATACTTGACGTTTACATTTTCCCTAAAATGATATCCATTGGGATTACGGAATACACAAACGAAAATTCACTTTCAACGAAATATTCATATAGAAAGTAACCATAAAGTAAAATAAATTGCAATGCAGCGAATAAAAATGCTGATTTGTTCAATACTTTATAGCAATCTGTAGGTACACCCCTTCGTACCCTCCGCCAATACTTAGTGTAATTTGATTTTAATTCATGATTTATTTATTTTATTAATGAAACATTTTACACAGAACTTTTCTTCATGTTTAAGAGATCAAAGTAATTTCTGTCAAGTAGTCGGTAAGTGAATTTGCCTGGCATATGATGTTGTTATTTGATATTAGTGTTGAACTAAGTCACTATTTTGCCAGGTCACCAGGTCAAAGATATATATTATAGTGGTTTTAAAAGATTAAAAGTAAATATAAATGAAGCAATTTCAAAACACCCTGTATAAAGGAACAACCAGAAGTTACGGGCAAAATTTATTCCAGGTAGTTCATTTTTAAATAACAGGTATTAACCAAAATTTTACAAATGAATAAGATTCAGTAGGTTGCAAAAGAAATAAAATGTTAGAAGCCAATGCCATTAATTTATTAATTTAATTGAATTTAATTGAACGATTATTGACGTATAATATGCATAAAAGCGTGTAAAAATCAATAATACCAAGGTGACACGCGTTGCTAACAAACAAATATATCGATGGGGTTGAAATACGTGGAAAATCCAACTCGTAGAAGTGTTATTTAAAACGCTCGTTAAGTTTAAACACCTGCAGAATTTTAAATGTCAAGTTCCAATTATTTTTGTAGATAAAGCTACAAGTTTCAAAGAATATCTGTAAACCGTCGCATGTGTTCGCAGTAAATACTAACGAGGGGTGATTTAAAGCACGTAACAGTCCACGTGGGGTAGATAGCAGATGGTCCGGAATATTCATCTTCTACCACTCACACCAGGTTAGAAAAAGACGTAGATAATGCATAAGCAAGGGACAGCGTGAGATAGGCGAGACTTGTAGGACGTCAGTGAATATACGATTGGGTCGATATTGTTAGTTGGACGCGACACAAATACGAGCATAATGTATAGTAATTTTCAGAAAAATATCGTAACGACATGCTGAAATTCGCGGACTTAGAAATCGGTTGAGCAAAATTTTAAGAACGTGTTGTTGTAGGTGGGGATTTCGGATGAAAGGCGGCCAGGAGGTGGCGGACTAAGTTCTATAAAAGCTTTTCGAAAACATGGTGAAGGCCCTTAATATTTCGATCGCTTCAGACGACATGAAAGTTATTACGAGCTTGTAAGTATGATAAAATCATTTTTAAAGTATATTGCATGGTGAATTGCTCATAATTTGTACGCGGTTTTTGTGCCGAGATTACATTTTTTTTTTAATTGAGGTATCACCTATAATTTTTTTAACAAGCTCGTGTCGTGTCGTTAAGTAACGTGGATTAAAGTAAATAATTGTGAAAGATGTATAAGTAATTTGGATTTGGAAATTGGATACAACGTGAAGGCAGCGCTAGCAGCTCAACTTACATGGAGTTCTTCTACTAATAGCCAGAAGCGGCTTGCAAAGCAGAGAAAAAAAACAAATACCATCGACCACGGAGCGGAGGTCTTCTAGAAATTCCAGGTAACGCTTTGAAATTGTGTTGTTATAAACTATGAATATTGGGTGACGTATGAGAGTGATTTTGAAGGTATTGTGCATTGTTTGTGTATTGAACATAATACATATAACTAACTTTATTAGGGTATTTAAATAGAAATCTGAAGGTGTATATAAAGCGTATTAACGTTCCATCAGGAAGTTACAATTTGTGAAGAGTACATGGGTGTTTTTTTTGTTTGTTATAAGAGTATGCAAAGTATAAAGGCGTATATTAGTCATAATTAACTGGGTTATCATGAGCTCACCATACTCCAGAGTTTACTTAGATTTAAAATAAATTATATAAAAGGAATGAGAAATAAAATATTATTCAGGGCCCATTTACTCCGGGTACATTTTATGTGTTTCATAATTTAAATTAAAAATACAGGACATTACAAAATAGAATTTATTGAGGTGTAACTTGATCACGGAAATGTGGATAAAATTTAATTTTATTTGTAAATAGTGAAAAATAAAAGATTGTATGTTTGTTGTATTTTGTGGTTTTATTGGGAGTGTGTTGGAATGATAGAATATGAGAGTGAATCTGATATCCAAGAGCGTATTAACGTTCCAATCTGGAAGTTACAATGTGAAGAGTACATGGGTTTTTTTGTTGTTAAGAGTATGCAAAGTCATACCAAGGCGTATATTAGTCAGGAATTAACTGGGTTATCATGAGCTCACCATACTCCAGAGTTTACTTAGAATTTAAATTTAAATTATATAAAAGGAATGAGAAATAAAATATTATTCAGCCCATTTACTCGAGCACATTTTATGTGTTTCATGATTAAATTTAATACAGAATTTCAAATAATTTATTGGAGGTTTTACTTAGATCCACGGAAATTGATAAAATTTATATTTTATTTGTAATATAGTGAAATATAAAAATTGATTTTTTGATTTTGGGTTTTATTGGGAGTGTTGACAGATAAAATGAAGTGAATCAATTCAAGAGTCCAACTGTATCCGGACATTGAAAGGCAATTCAATCCAAGGAAGAGAGGAAAACGGGTAAGAAATATATTTTTGAATAATTTAATTTTTGAAAATTTTCATTATGAGCAATTTTCGAGTTTTAAAATTTAATACAAATTTCGAATATATTTTATTGGTGAGATTTTACCAAGACCACGTAATATATATATAATAATAGTATATATATATTTTTAAAATACGGCAACATAATTAAATTGTAAACAGTCAATTGGATAAAATAAATAAATAAATAAATAAATTAACATATAACAACATGCATTTAAACCTAATCATACTGACAACAAAGAATAACTAAACTAATCCTATTTAATACTATCATATGTCACCTGGTGATTATAGTAAGTCATAATCTACAACCTGTATCTTAATAGTTTAATGGACAAATGGAACACACTAATAAATGAGCACGACACAGAATACATAATTAAACATTTCAACACAAGTTTAATAACTGTCATTTTCTCAAACAGTGTTGAAATGTTTAATTATGTATTCTGTGTCGTGTGGTTCATTTATTAGTGTGTTCCATTTGTCCATTAAACTATTAAGATACAGGTTGTAGATTATGACTTACTATAATCACCAGGTGACAACATGATCGAGTATTAAATAGGATTAGTTTAGTTATGCTTGTTGCGTCGTATGATTAGGTTTAAATGCATGTTATTAAATGTTAATTTATTTATTTATTTATTTTATCCAATTGATTATGTTACAATTTAATTGTGTTGCCGTAATTACTTTTGAAAAATTTAACCAAGTTGCATGTCATGAATAAGTGTTGTTTGTTAAGTTTAAATCAGGTTTAAGTCATAGTAATTTATGTAAGTACATAGCTATACTGTTTTAATGTAATTGTAATAATCTTTATTAAAGTTTTCAGTCTATGAAGAAGGCATAAAGTCAATGCCGAAACGTTGAATAAAAATTACAATTTGACGCTGTAGTTTTATCTGGTAGAACGAGTGTATCCCAAGATTTCAATTAAATCAGTTGTTTACCTACTTTCGTTCAAGAAATAATACTAATTGTATATATATATATATCCCAGTGTCCGGGTATCAACTTAGCGACCTGGTATTGACCCGTTGACTAAACTTTGACAATATATTGTCCCGGTAACCCTGTTTAGAGATGGTACTATACCAGATGATCACGTGTTAACAGTACATGCTTCTGACGAGATTCTGTGGTGTATAGGTACTCGGCTGCTGTCATGCTTAAACTCCAGTAAAGCATCGGTGCTGTAAATAAATAAATACATACGGCGAGGAGCATAAAAATTATTTTAAAATTCTTTAACCATGCTGAACAGTTGCATTACAATATTTTGCTTCCGAGTAACGAAAGCATTGTGTTCACTTTTGGAAAAAAATTTTTCATCCAAAATCAAAATTTCCACTCGCATTTTACGTTTTAGAGTTCTAAACAAATTTGGTATAATGTCTGTCTGTATGTCCGTGAATCCTTGCAACCGGCATGACTTTTACAATTTTCATAAAATTTTCAAAGATCATGCGGATTGTCCAGTGGCTTTTAGATTTTCTACTTGAACCTTATCTATACCCGGCGCCTTACCATTTTTCAGACCCTTTAATGCTAGTTCAAACTCATCTCTAAGTATAGAATATCCAAAATCATCATTTTCAATGTCTGATTCCTGTTCTAATGCTGTTAGTTCCTCTCCTGCATATAAATTCCCTATATATCCTTGCCATCTACCCACTTTCTCTTCTATAATGTCCTTTCCTCACGTGTTCTTTATATTTTTGCTATACGGTTTTATATCCCTAAAATTGATACTAATTAGTTTGTATGCTTCATGTCTTTCCTATTTCCATCTTACTTTGTACCTCTTTGCACTTTTCATTAATTCATTGTTCTTTAGCTTTCTTGCATTTGCGAATAACTTCCCATTTTATGGTTTTGTATCTTTGTTTTCCTGTTTCGTCTGATTTATTTCTGTATTTTCGTCTTTTTTATATTAAATTCATGATATCCTTTGTTATCATGGTTTCTTATTTTCTTTTTGTGTATACCCCAGAATACATCTGGCCGTCATGTCTAAGCTGGATTTAATGTTATTCCATTCTGTTTCGCCTTCATTAGTATCAGAAATTTTCCCGATACCTTTCAGCAATTTATTAGAATTTTTTTCAATTCTTTCTTGAATATCTTTATCTTTGAGTTTCTCAAAGTCAAACTGCCTTTTTCAGTTTCTTTTTCTCAAATTTTTAAATTTAAGTGCGACCTTCATAATTACGATGTTGTGGTCAGTGTCTATATCTGCTTCTGGGTAGCTTCTACAGTCTTTACTTGGTTCCTAAACCGTTGTCTAACAAGAATGTAATCTATTTGATATCTTCCTATATCTCCAGGCATCTTCCACGTATATCGCCTTCTAGTATGATGTTGAAATAATGTGTTTGTGATGGTTAAATTATTCTTGTTGCAAAATTCTAACAGCCTATTCACTTGTTGTTTCTCGTGCCTAAATTAAATAAACCTACTGCCGCTCCTTCCCCACCCTCACCTATCACTGCATTAAAATCCCCCGGAATTGTTAAATTTCATGACCTTTTACATATTTTAGTATGCCTTCGATATCTTTGTAGATCGCATCTACCTCTTCCTCACTGTAGTTACAAATGAGTATGTATATTCGGTTTAAAAGTTTTAAAATCCTGGAACCGGAACGATTCACGCTGCATCTTTCTGCCAGAACATTCAGGCGGTACAGTATTATCCATAAGCTTGCGAGTCTCTCTATTTATGAGTCAACGCTTAAACTATACATATCAAGTTTTGTTGGGATTTACAATCCATTTTGTTGTTATTTAAAGATACTCTATAAAAATTACATGTTAGTCTATTTTCAACTACTATGAATAATATTATATAATTTACGAAGTTTAATATACCAATCTTTCAATTTCAAAAAATACAGCAAAAACAATAATTTGGGCAGATGAATTAACTTAATAAAATTAATATGCGTGTTAAGGTTACATTAACTCATGCATGTAATTTTCATAAAAAAATTATACATACCTTTTGTAAAACAATAATGGAAAAAACGTGGATAACACAAATAAAATAGAGAAATTATTAAAATAGGGACATAGCCAAGTAACAATCAAATAGTACAAATGCAGTGTAATCGGTTTGTGTTATGTAAACTATAGATCCGATAAAAAAATATAAATATTAAATTTGAAGGCACACAGTAAATATGGACGCTCCCGTATAAGATTTCCAACTAATTAATATTGAGTGTGCTATTTTACAATTTTGTTTCTATAAAGGTAATTCAGCTAATAAGGTATAGCATTATTACTTTTAAATGCATTGTAAACTTAATATTCTAGGCAATGGCTTATTTTACAATTGCAATTAACTTTAAATGCAAGATGCTACGATTGCGTTTTCCAGAAAAAGATAATTAACAATAGACAGTTGTCATGCAATAACCTTGTATGTAGGCATAGATTAATATTATTACATGATAATAACAGATGCTGACTGTAATTAATAGTATTTTATAAAGGAAAAAATGCGATACAACGACTAAACACGACAGTTGGAAGTTCACGTTCAAAAACTTAATTAGAACTGTAGAAATGCAGTAATGAGCATGTAAAAAGGTGCAATAACCGCACTGTTGGAGTTGGTGTGAGAACAGTTTAAAATAAGTGGACGGAATGCATTTTCAAGATGTAGTGTGGACTTCACTGTAGAGGAAAGCGTAGCGTGTGACATTTTTTGAACTACGCTTGTAAGGGAAAAATTATATTTCAATTCAAGTATCCGTGGTATTAACATCAACACAACCAGTTAAAGGGGTTAGGACCCCGAACATTCACCTTTCAAATAATTTGGATTTTGTGTTGAGTTGAGAGAGCTGTGTTAGCAGGGAAGAATGAAAAATTGACATACTGATGTTTTCTGGATAACCTCGAGTTTAAAAATCTATTAAACAGTGCAAAAATGAGCTGTAATGTTTATACTTTCTAATAATGTACGTGTGGATTTTAAATGTAGACCGGTTGGTATGCATGCAGTAAGAAATAAATCAAATGTGAAAGTACTTTGTTAAATGATGACGGCAACAAAACAGGTGTTGTTTAAATTTAAGCATAATGTTATCAGAGAAAGAAGTTTGAAACTTTTAAAATACTAAGTAATATGTATGTATTGATCATAAATTATTTAGAATGGATAATAAAATGATGAAAGGAAAAGTAGGTATTTAACTGTTTTCTATGTTTGTTATTACGGGCATTTCCAGAAATGGGATTGAGAATGTTGTAGCGTTTGACGTTACCATAAACTGTTCGACTGTAATTATAATAATTTTGAACTAAGATGGACTAAAAATTACAAGTCGAAACACTGAACCCGGGGTGGTTGCTAATGAAAATACAACTCACCTCTACATTCACAAAGGCCACAAAAAGCTGTAAAATAATCTGTTTAAAATAACGACCTTCGGAATCTTCCGGACTAACTTGGAACTCTAACTTTCGCGGTTATTTTAAAAGACTATTGTGGGGGATTAACTGATAATGCCTAGGCGCCACTACTTTGTTAATTATTATTTCTAACGAGAAAGCACTAATAGGAAAAAGTAGAAACCACTTAGTGTACAAACGCATCTGAGCACAAAAGCTGTTGTCACACACCTAACCTTGTACCTGCAAGAAAAGGTTAAATATTTAAATCACAAGAGGTCGCTATTTGCGTCTCTGGATAGCACATCAAAAATATGAAAAATATACCTCTGTCCGCAGCTGTGCTGGACCTAAACTTTATACACCATCTTGTTCTGTAAATATGATTAAAACTGAAATGACATTTTCATGCTACATTCAATACCTTTTAGATCAAATTTTGACATAATTCCTCACTCATGGATACTTCGTGTCGTTTAACACGCCAATAATACGTGTTAATACAAGAATATTTACATTTATTATAACTGAAATATTATAATAACAAATTTTAGTTGATTTTTGATAAGTTCAAACTTGGTGCTATTTCAATTAAATCTTATAAGCTGAACTTTAAATTTTAGAATCGTCCCTAATAATTTTTGGGCATGTTATAAACATTATTTACATTATTCCTCAATGTCGTAGAGAGCAGATCTGATATCTTCGATTTACACCAGTACCCGATTTTATATTAATATGGTACATAAAATTTACGTAATCAATAGTTAGTCAAGTTAAATGTTTATTCAATTCCTATTAAAAATTTATTCACACTTCAAATTCTAGTAAGTTTGAATCTCTAATTAAACTACTCCTTTTGTTTTTTGATGAAATTTTTATACTCAATTAACCTTTAAAAGTAAAATCGCTGAGCATGGACATCAGGAAAGAATTTAATTATCAACACTCACCATCTGTTTTCTTACGTTACGGAATGTAACAAACACTTGGAGTACGAACGCACCATATAACAGCCGTATCCCATTAGGGCCTCTTAGCATCCATCTTGGATTTTAACGAAAGGGGTGTAACAAGTTTTCAGACTGATGCTAACCAGTGACATTGACGACCAGTTTGCAAAATATGGGGTAGGAATCTTCTGTCCGAATCAAAACCAGGTTACGCTTTCACATAAGTGTCATAAAAGAAATCTTCACATGATAAACCATCAGTTACACTTGAAGCATATTTTTAAATGTGTCTTCCAGTTGCAAAAATTTACCACATTATTAGCCGTATCGCTAACAATGCCAATACGAACAATTTAAATGTAACTTTTATTATTACATTATAGAATTTAATATAGATTAAATTAATTTAAAATAATTGCGCTGCAAAAAAACAGGGAGATTGGACAAGATATTTAAATAAAAAATATACGAACCATTTATTAATATCACAAAAGATCTTTCTACATAAACTGTAATTATAGAAACGACAAACTTAATGCGATTCTCCAAACGCCGGAGCTTGAAGTCGGGAACGACATGCTTGCTCTACAACAGATAAAAAGCCACTCGCTAGTTTTGTAACATTGCAGATGCGTGTCGCATAGCGAAACAAGCTACATCAGATATGACCTTGTATCGACAACTACGCAGTTTCTGGAGTAACTGTATTCGAACTTGAACAAAAGTAAATCGTAAATTTAAAGTTTTACGAAAGCGGAACTTTGTTTATGAGGGACAAAAATATACCGTGTATGTTCCATCTTTATGTAAATTAATTAAAACCTAAATTTTATCGCATTAAGTTTGTTGCTTATTGTTAAATCCGATGCGCGCTTTTTAAATTAGTTTAGAGTAGAAAATCCTTGAGTTTGCGATAGCATATAGCCAGTGCCGCGAGTGTCAGAGCGCTCTAGCTAGCGCGCACCCAACAACTGGATATCGATTTTGAAAATCCACGTTTCTTCGAGTTTCGTTTGGACTATTGAAGTGACCGCATCGATCGTGCATGTACTGCAATAAAAGTTAGTTTTCGTCGCTTGAATCAATAACATTGATCGATCGTGTATGTACTGCAGTAAGAAGCTTTTCGTTTCGTAGTGAAAACAGTTTGTTTTGTAATGTGTGTGTTGGAACCGCAATGGATTAACCCGCTTATAGCTTTTTTCAACATTCTACATACTGAATTTCCACTACGCCGCTTGACTTCACACATTTTACGTGGGATTAATTAGATGCTGCATCGTTTCTTCGCAAATTGTAAACAACCACAGGTGAGTGCTATCGTAAATGCTTTGATTTAATTATTTGTTTGTTGTTCACACCTATAAAAAATATACAGTCCATTTCTTCTCTACTAAATTGAGCCTTCGTAAAGTCACTGCAATACAGTGTACTTTATAATTATATAGCATTAAATATTTTATCAAAACAAAAATTTATGGAACTAAAAGTGATTCAGTGTCAAAAGTATTCAGTTATAGGGGTTCTGGAAAATGAACATGCTTCAATGTCATTCAAGTCAATACGGAAATGGGAAAATTGAAGTGATAGTATTATTATTGACTTGATTTAATGTTTTTTTAGGATTTCTTTTAATAATACCTGGCCAGCTTTGTCTATCCAGGTGCTATGGTTAGGTGTGCAATAAAGTGCTCTGAAACACTTACAATTTACAATAGTTATACTGCATTATAAATTTTAAATTTGGTGTCTACTGAAAGGTAACTTAAAGTGCTTTTAATTGGTGTAATAATCCAGTGATGAAAAAAAAACAATTGAATTATTATCCAGAAACAGCATTATTAGATCAATAGTGAACTATAAACAATGGTTAACATATGTTAGATACAAAATACAAACACATTGTTATCTACTTGCTTGATAATGGAACGCTACAAATGTAATTCATTAATATGTATTAATCTAAAACCACAAGATGGGGAACTATTTGGCTATCCTTGTGATGTTTGCAAAAATAACATTTGTAAAACTTGTGCAAATATTAGCCCTACTGAGATTCGTGCTATACCCCTAAAAGGAAGGACATTACTCTTTAAGTGTCCTGATTGCCTCCTACTTGAAAATGCTGTTTATAATAAACTTGACCATTTGGAATCCAAATTGGTGACACTTCGTGAGCATGTAATTAGTATTAATTCCAGTATTCAGCACCATACTGATATAATGGCAAGACAATATCACTCAGTAAGCGGTAGCAACATATCCAAAGATGTTGTAGCTGCTGTTTCTAAAATTCTTGATGAGAAATTGCTGATTATGTCGTCATCTAGTAGTACTAGTTCAAAACCACATACTAATAATACCTCCTATGCAGCAGTGGTGGGCAATAAAAATACTGTTATAATAAAACCAAAAGACACATCGCAAAGCAATAGCATTACAAAATCCCAGTTACTACAAAAGGTAAATCTTGCGGTTAATGATATCACTGTAAGTAGAGTGAAGTTTATTAGTCAGGGTGGCATTGCCATTGACTATTTGAGTAAAACTGAGGCAGATAAGTTCAAAAGTCTCGTTGCAAAAGAACTGTCGGACAAACTTGTGGAGCGAGATGCTACCAATTTGAATCCTCGGATTAGAATTTCAGGCCTAACTATAAATTATTCAATGGAGGATATTCATCAATATTTACTACAACAGAATCGTTATATATTCACTAAAAGCTGTTGCCTGAAAATATTAAACATTACCACATGTAAAAAAAAACAAGAATGTATACCAGTGTCTTATACAAACAGATCTGGGGACTTACAATAGCATTATGAAAGAAAGTTACCTGTTTATCAGCTATGATTGTTGGCCAGTGTACGATGCCATTGAGGTCAAAAGCTTGTTTCAACTGCTGTGGCTTTAATCACTTCGCGTTTAAATGTAATAAGGAAGTAGTGTGTCCGAGATGTGCTAAAAACCATAAGGTTAGTGACTGTACAGCAGAAACGTTGAAGTGCATAAACTGTTGTAATTTATCAAGTAAACAATTTCCCAATGTTCCATGTAATGATAATACCAACCACGCGACGTGGGATAGATTGTGCCCAGTGTACATTATAAAGTGTAAAGATTTTAAGGCAAATTTAATCAATATATAGCAACGACAGTATAAACAACATCGACCAAAAACTGCTACAGGTAATGTCCCCGAAAGTTTCTTAATATACTATCAAAATGTGCGTGGTCTCAACTCTAAGATGCATGCTTTTTTTAATAACCTCTCTACCATATATGGCTATTACCACATCATGACATTAACAGAGACTTGACTGTCATCAAGGGTCGAAAATTGTGAATTGTTTCCCAATACCTATCAAGTTTTCCAATCTGACAGGAATTTTGAAAACACTAACACTAAACATGGAGGCGGTGTTCTCCTTGCAGTTGACTCTAATATACCGTCTTATAGTATAAACACCACTTGCCACCATTTATCCCACATGATATTGTTGGTATAAAGGTATTGATAAAAATCGTTCGGTCAATATCTTTGCAATATATATTCCACCATCATCGTCACCTGATGATTATCAATTGATGTTCGAGTTCTTAATCTCACTAGATGCCAATTATGGATCTGATACTATATTCATTGGTGATTTCAACATTCCAGAATATGTTAACAAGCAAAATATTTCCTCTAATATCTTAACACAAGTTGATTCATTTTTTGAATTCTATAATCTGCGTCAATTCAATCAAGTATATAACACTAGCGGTAGACTTTTGGACCTTGTGTTTAGTTCAATGGAATGCATTGTGAGTAGATCCAAACAATTGATTTGATTCTCAATGAGGGATCTTATTACCCTGCATTAATGATTACAACAGCATTGAAAGTTAGTAGGGCCAGTGGTCTTGGATATTCTGCAAAAAAGTCTTTTAATTTTCGTAAGACTGATCTCAGAACACTGTATTGTGATTTATCCAGAGTTAACTGGAGAAAGCTCTACGGTTGTACAAATGTTGATACGACATGCAACTACCTATATACTACACTTTACAAGATTTTTGATCAGACAGTGCCGAAGACAATGGCCTCCAGAAATAATTACCCCCATGGTTTGATTGAGCTATTATCAAAAAGATTAAGCATAAATACTCATTATGGAAGCTCCACCGTAGAACAAGTGATCCTGAAGTATATGGAAAATTCCGTGAACTACGTACCCAATTAAAAACAGACATCTCTGTCTCCTACAATAGGTACCTTACTTATATAGAGTCTAACATCAATTCTACGCCAAAGAAATTCTGGTCATATATGTCAAATAAGAATAATACTGCATCAATTCCAGCCCATATAGTATATGACTCTATCAAATTTGATACTGGCACTGCTATTGTAAATGCCTTTGCAGACTTCTTTTCAACTTCTTATGATTCCGAACACATTACTGTTGCAGACCAAACTAACACTGCACATGATACAAATATACTCCACATAAAGGAAGTAACTGAACTAGAGGTGCTAGAAGCCTGCAACAGTATTAAATAAAGCATGACTATGGGGCCAGATAACATACCAGCAATTTTTCTTCATGACTGTAAGCCGGTTCTTCTATCTCCATTAACATTTATATTCAACCTTATACTTAGAACATCAACTTATCCTTCAGCCTAGAAATTATCTAAGATTACTCCAGTGTATAAGAGTGGTGAAAAAAATGATGTCAGCAATTACCGTCCTATTGCCATAATAAACAACTTCTCCAAGGTATTCGAACGCCTGCTACATACACGTATGTTGGATTTTGTCACTAACAAAATCACTACCCACCAACACTGTTTCATTAAGGGTCGATCAACTATAACAAACCTCTTCTGTATCACCCAATTTATATCTGATGCCCTTGATCGCAGATCTCAGGTGGATATTTTGTATACTGATTTCTCGAAGGCGTTTGATCGTATTTGTCACTCAATCCTTATACAAGAGTTAGACCAAATTGAATTCTCAGATACCCTCCTGAAGCTTATATCTTCCTACTTACATAATCGTACTCAATACGTGCAATATCACGAATTTCAATCTAAATATATAAAGGCTCAATCTGGGGTTCCGCAGGGCTCAATAATTGGACCCTTGTTTTTCATTACTTACATCAATGACATTGGGGACATGTTAGACGTTCAATATCTTCTTTATGCTGATGACCTGAAACTATATGGTTAAATTAAAAGTCAACATGATTGTAATAAACTTCAACAAAATCTGGAAATAATAAACCAATGGTGCCTTGTTAATAGACTTCCTTTAAATGTAAAAAAATGTACTGTCAAGTCATTCTACAGAACTTATCATCCGTTTCTACATAACTATTCACTGAATGGTAACATTCTCCAGCGCCCACAATATATCAAAGATATAGGGGTTTATTTTGACAGTAAACTCAGCTTTAAGGAGAATATTCAATGTATGGTTAAAATTTCTAGCAAATTAACAGGTTTTATAATCCAAAACTCCATTGGTTTCTCTAACGCATCTACTTTGATTACCTTATTTAATACTTATATTTGTACTCGCTTAGAATATGCCTCAATAATATGGTGCCCGCATTATGTGACGTACATTAACCAAATTGAGTACCTTCAAAGGAGGTTTCTAAAACTAGTCTTATACTGTATATATGGTACATATCCACCAATTGGATACCCCCATGACAGGCTTCTGGCTATGTTCAATAGACTCTATGGAGAAACGACGTTTTGTTCAATTCATAATATTTCTCTATCATTTACTAACCAATTTTCACTGTCCTCAATTACTTGGTTTGATTACTTTAAATGTTCCCCGCATTGCTTCCAGATTGCCGTACACATTTCATTCGAATATACCGCGGACTAATGTCTTGAAATTTTCATCATTACATCGCTTATGCCAAAACTATAATACCATTGAAAATGACATCGACATATTCTGCACATCAGTTCAAGAAATTAAAAAACATACTTTAGCAAGTGGCAAGTGTGGTTAAAGGGGTTATATGTGATAAGCTATTAACGTTTATGAGCTATTTATACTTGTGCTGTAAGTTATTTTGTAAATTTGTAAATTTTTACATATACCTAGCCTGTTTTACCTATCTTGTAAAAAGAATCATTCAGTAAGATACGGTAATAATAAATAAATAAATAAATAAATAAGAAATTTAGTTTTTTTAAAGATAGTGTTAATCAAAATGTTAATTTGCATTTACAATCACACAAAGGAAATGATAATTTAAAGGAATATATCACCTACCTTTCACTGGTTGTAGTGGTTGATTGTACTTGCACTGCTATCAGATAATTATGGACTGTATGTATAATGTTCACTAATTGTTGCTAATTACTGATGCTCGATGCACCGAACTAAATCACGAACCAAAGCCAAGCGAGAACGAAGTTGAATTGTCGTCCACTGTACATTACCAACCCTTTTATGTCGTTGCACTAAAGGTAGGGATAATGGAGGGTTTCTAGGTGGGAATAGTTTAAGGACTTAAATTAATTGTGATTGGCATACTACACTACAACCAAAATACTTATAAAGCCTTAACATACCGCCCACCAAAATAAGTATTAGGAACTTATTTTCTAAGTGTGTCTAAACGAGCAAAAAAAAAAATATATATATATATATAATCGTAAATTTAAAAGTTAACTTACCCTAATATACTAACTATAATACTAAGTTGCCTCTGAAATGGGAGAGGGCACAATTTTACCACGGGCCTTTTAAATAGTCCCTGGGATGTTGCCACGGTAGCCACACGACAAACATTGTCCTTTCCATAATGCAACGTATGTATACGTCCCATTTTCCACTGTAATGGAGACACTTGAGTATCCTTAATCAACACCAACGTTCCCACCATTAACGAATAATTAGCAGAAAACCATTTGGTTTTCTGTTGAAGTGTGCAGGTACTCCAAATGCCACCGTTTCCAAAATGATTGCTGAATACGTTGAACCAGTTGCCAACGATTTAAAGAAGATAGTTTCAGATCTAAGACATTAGGGTCGGGAATGACAGACACTGGTTCTACGTTCAGAAAATGACCAGGACTTAAGAATGAAAAATCAGTGGGATCGTTACTCATTGGACATAAAGGTCTGGAGTTTAATATGGCTTCAATTTGAGCAAGAATGGTGTTAAATTCTTCGTACGAGAGAATTTGTTCGCCTACCACCTTCTTGAGATGGGACTTTACAGATTTTATCCCAGCTTCCCACATTCCCCAAAGTGAGGAGCCGACGGAGGATTAAAACAAAGTGAATACCTTCCGTTTCAGATGACTGCTTCATATATTCGATTAGTTCCCGAGATGCTCCGATAAAATTTGTTCCACAGTCACTATGGATTTGCAAGCATTTACCTCTGCGTGCTACAAACCGCCGTAAAGCTGCAATAAAGGCTTCTTTAGATAGGTTTGATGCCAACTCCAGATGTATCGCTTTTGTACTAAGACAAACAAATAAACAAACATAGGCTTTCAATGATTTGGCACCTCTAATACGATTCATGGTGATAGAAAAGGGTCCACCGTAGTCTACCCCAGTATGTAGAAACGCTTTACCGGCAGTAAGTCTAGCGGGGGCAAGTCGCCCATAGGAGGGCATAGCGAAATAGGTTTTGACGAAAACATCGAATACAAGAGTTTAGGCACTGTTGAATAGCCCTTTTGCAGACAGAATCCAAAAATTTTGTACTAACAAAAATGAGTAGTTCTAAGTCCAGGGTGTAAATATTTCGTATGGCAATCTCGAATAATGAGCTCTGTCACCCGGTGTGACCGAGGAAGTAGCAATGGAAATTTTGTATCATAAGATACGTCTGCATTTCGCAACCGCCGCCCACCCTTAACAACCCATCACTGTCAAGGAAAGGACTGAGAGGTCGAAGTTGTTTATTACTAAGTTTTCCTTTCGAATGATATCAATGTCCTGACTGAAAACTTGTTCTTGAACCCGTTTTATTAATAAATGAAGTGCATACTGTTCGGGGAGACCAATAATTGTTCTAAGTTTCGAATATCCAAATTTGCACGAACTTTCAAGTTACGAATGAACTGACAAATATATACCAGAATCCTGCATATTTTTCGCAAATCTGAAAATTGATTTACCATCGAGTCTACGAAATGATCTGCAACGTGTATATTAAGGGATAAAGTTCTTTTTCAATGTGCATCTGAGTGTGATCTGTAAGAGTTGGTTCCATATGAGCAGGCCAATTCTCTTTAGGTAATAGTAACCATGGTGGAGCCGTCCACCACAAAGGATGATTAACAAGCTCAGCAGCTAATAATCCTCTTGATGCACAGTCAGCAGGATTATCCTGTGATTTAATATGATGCCACGATGATGGAGCCACTCGTTCTTGGATATGCGAGACACGATTGCTAATAAAGGTCTTCCAATTATACGACGAAGATCGAATCCATGCTAATGCTACTGTGGAATCTGACCACGCAAATGTATCGTCCAATACTAAATTATCTCTATACGTATTTTGCACATACTCGACCAAGTTCGACAACAACACTGCACCACACAATTCTAATCGAGGTAATGATATACGATTGGTTGGTGCGACCTTAGATTTGGCACAGACCAATGATACTTGGATGTTCCTTTCTCATCGACACAGCGGAGATAAACTGCTGCTGCATATCCAGCTTCCGATGCATCACAAAATGCATGAATTTGTACAGTTTGATGGTTATCGCAAAGAATCCGTCGAGGAATTTCAATTTTCAATAACTCGGGTAATTGTTGAAGATACAGATTCCATTTTAAAACAATTTGTTGGGGAGGAAGTTCATCCCAGCCAATTCCTAATATCCATACAGATTGAATCAAATGTTTTGAAGAAGACCAATGGTGATAATAACCCCAGAGGGTCAAAGATCCTTGCAATTTCCGAAACCATATTCCTTTTGGTACAAGGCCGATCAACGATATTAAGATTGTAAACAACACATCACTCAATGGTTGCCATTGCAGTCCTAAAATTTTTTGAGAAGTATTGTTTACCTCTTCAAACAAAAATGCTTGCTGATACCGAACGGAATCAGGTAAATGGCCAATGACACTTGGCACGTTGCTATTCCACTTTCGCAACATAAAACCACCTGATTGGCAAATTTGGTTTAATTCATACACGAGTCGTTTGCCATCCTCTATCGAATCACACCCTGTAATCAAATCATCCACGTACGTATCCGATGCTAAAATCTTGGAAGCAATAGGAAAACGTAACGATTGACTTTTTGCAAGTTCTTGAATTACACGCATGGCTAAAAATGGTGATGATGTGATGCCGTATGTAACAGTGTTTAGCTGATAATCGATAACAGACTCCGAGGACTTAAATCTCCAAACTATACGTTGATAGTCTCGATGGCTAGTAGAAATAAGAATCTGTCTATACATTTGCTTAATGTCCGCAGTTAAAACTACAGAATGTAAACGAAAGTGTAATAACAACTCCATGATATCTTTTTGAAGAGGGGCCTGCGAGTAAATGATCATTTAAAGACCCTCCACTTTGAGCGCTGGCTGAAGCATCAAATACGACACGAAGTTTTGTAGTTGTACTGTCTGGTTTGAACACGGCGTGATGTGGTATGTAATATACCGGCGATAATGTAGACGATCGAGTTGAATCCGATACAATACGAGACATGTGACCACTATCGATATAATTCTGCATAAATTCTCTGTACGAATTATACAGTTGAGGATTTATTTCAAACGGCGTTCTAGTGAAAGAAATCTTGAAGTGCTATTTCGAGAGCCAGCAAATAGCGGTTCAGGACCATTGAAAGGTAACAAAACAATAAAACGACCGGTGTCATCCTGCTTGTGAGTGTCCACAAAATGCCTTTCACAAATTTCCGCATGAGGAGATAATTTGTTAGAATCTGGAATATTTTCCAGTTCCCAAAATCGAGTAATGTTAGCATCTTCTACAAGTGCAGCTAATGATATACGAGATGTAACAGAAGAAAGAACCTTCCTGTTAATATCCACCCAAAGGTAGTGTGAATTGCCACGGGTTCTTCTAGTGACCCAATGCGAGTTGCGTTTAATAAAACACGCGAACAAATCTGCACCTAACAATAAATCGATATGGCTAGGTTTGTCAAGTCCGAATCTGCTAAATCTAATCCAACTATGTGAGGCCAACTATTTGGTGAGATCCTTGATGAAGGAAGGGTTCCACAAATGTCTGGTAAAACAAAACAATCAATACTGTACTCTGGAACAGTTTTACCTTGAGGACTAATTTTACACGATACTTGTCCATACGCATGAGAAGCAGATAGACCTAAGCCTTCAACCTTCATTGAAATATTCGATTTTCTTAAACCTAAGCGTCGACAACACTTATCAGTCATGAAATTTTCCATTGATGCACTATCTACAAGTGCTCTTACTGTCTGAACTTTACCAAACCCATCTGTAATTGAAATTCTTGCGGTGCCTAATAACGTCATTGTGTTGGACGATCTAGATGATAACAACGTACTTGTAGTAGTGTTGCAGGTGGGTTCGGGAAGTTGATCTGTTGCCTGAGTGATTGCAGGTTTCTGTGCAACTGTAGGGTTTTCAAAGTGCAATAAAGTATGATGACCCTTGCACACTTTTTACAAACAAGTTTGGAAGAGCAGCGTGTAACCATATGAGAGTTGCGAAGACAATTAATGCATAAGTGTTTGTCTTTAACAAAGTTATAACGGTCTTGTGGCGATTTATTCAGAAACATTTCACATTGGTATAAGTTATGAGTACCACTGCAAAGACTGCATTTCTGAGCGAATGAAGTTGTTACGAATGACTTTCGAACTTGGGGTTTTGAATATTCAAAGGAACGTTTAGAAGGTACACTAGATGATATGGTTTGTTTAACGGACGTATTAAATTTGGACGGTGTATCGGAAACAACCATATTGCTAATTTCTAATGCCTTGCAATGTTTTTCTAGAAATAATTTTAATTGATCATAAGATGGAATGTCTGATGTATTTTCTAATTCAAATGTTTTCAACAGATTTGTATCTACCTTTTTTGATAACAAATTAAACAATACGAAGTCGAGCAAATCAATCTTAGTTTGACGTAAGCTTGATATATTTTCCGTAAAGCAATTAAGCAATTCTCTTAAATCTGTATGTGAATTAAATTTTGCTTTTGGTGACGATTCTAAAGCATTCCAATGCGTGTTTGCAATTAAACGTTTTGAATTAAACCTCTCCACAATAATTGAATAAGCTAGCATATAATTATTATTCGAAATTTGCAAATGTCTAATGAGTTCTCTAGACTTAAAATCCAACGCATCAATTAAAAATAGAACTTTTCGATCGGTAGCAATTGATTATTTTCATGAACTAAATTATTAAAAATTGAATAAACTCTTGGAAATGTTCTATTTTTCCAGAAAATTTTTCATTTCTATCCGAGGGAGACGAATATTAGTACATGAGCCGATGCTAGTAATATTTTCAGTCAAGCATTTTTCAGCAGTGGATATATTATCAAATTGTGCCTTAATAATTTTAATGTTTAACAAAGACCTATCTATTTCAATTCTTAATGTTGTAACTTCATTTAATAATTCCGAGTTGTCCTCATCCAATATGCACGTTTTATAAGATGTATCTACATCGTTTTTGATATCAAAGGCGCTTTCAGCCATAATATTAACAGAAATACAATTGCCTTTAATATGCTCCAATTTATCTATCGCACCAGATATATCAGATAATCTATCGAGTGCGCCTTTAAATCCACTATCAACCTATCCGATGAAATATGTGCCATCCTAACGAACAAGGTTACTAATATCGATTTTATATTGATTTCAGCTACAAAATGAAGGGTTTGTTCACCTAATAATAGGATATACCAAGGGTAATGTTGAACTACCTGTTAAAGAATTTTTACTACAACGTGCCTAACGGGAGCTTGCAAGTTTCAATATGACAAAGAGCAAAGGGTTTTATTCTACCCGGTTTTACGAATACCTGAATTCTCTAGCGAACTTGAATTACAAGTTTAAAATAACTGTATTGCTTAAACACTTTTCTGACTACAAATTCTTACGTTAACTATCCCTAAAATTTACAAAGATTTGTCATTTTAAGGCTTTATAAGATTCTGTATCAGTACAAAATTTCAAATTTAATGCGAGATTGCATCTACTATAAGTTACTTTACACAATTGACTATGAAACTGGTGGTGTGACTACACTTTTCTTCTAAATGCGGTCAACCCCTAATTTAAGCGAAGAGCAATTAACAATGTAGTTAAAATGAATGCCAAAATGCCAATAATAAACCAATTAATAAGCAAAATATCCGCTCGAAGGACCAAAATGTTAATCAAAATGTTAATTTGCATTTACAATCACACAAAGGAAATGATAATTTAAAGGAATATATCACCTACCTTTCACTGGTTGTAGTGGTTGATTGTACTTGCACTGCTATCAGATAATTATGGACTGTATGTATAATGTTCACTAATTGTTGCTAATTACTGATGCTCGATGCACCGAACTAAATCACGAACCAAAGCCAAGCGAGAACGAAGTTGAATTGTCGTCCACTCGTACATTACCAACCCTTTTATGTCGTTGCACTAAAGGTAGGGATAATGGAGGGTTTCTAGGTGGGAATAGTTTAAGGACTTAAATTAATTGTGATTGGCATACTACACTACAACCAAAATACTTATAAAGCCTTAACATATAGCATATCTGTATTTATATTGCAATTATTTAATGTCAATAGAAGTTAAGTGCAGGTTGAATTCTATTTGCATTTATTTATGAATTAAGATCTAAATTAGGTCATTGTAAAGGAATATCCAGGCATCCCAGTAATGTTGTCGTATTTGAGAGAAATATTTTATTCTACAAATTTTTGTTTGTATTTTTACTATTTCTTTCATAGGAACCCACTTTCGCACCACTGTAGTTAGCCGGTGTATCCTTAAAATTGTTACAGAACAAATCTAAATGTATGGTGTGATGCTCATTTTACTTGTAGCAACAGTTACAGCATTGGGCAATATTTTAAATTTCAATGTTATGGATGACTGTTGATAAATATCTTAGCAATTCCAACTTACAGACGAACTGTCGAATCGAGCCATTACATCATACGGTTAACTGTCAGTTACCTTGCCAAAGGTTGAAGATAAGTTCAGACTTCATATCAAGATATGCGTTAACTACAAACAAAATAAGCTGGGCACCAGTGCATTGCAATACCAATAGCAAAAATCAGAAGGCTCTAAAATGTATCTTTTTACATGCATTAGTATTAAGAAATTGGCTGCCTGAATTACTATTCATGAAGTCATGAGTTTGATTCGACGGATCGAGTATATTAATATATACAAACATAATTACATAAACTAGTGGTTAAAACATAATCATTCGAGTTTAGCACACATATTCTACAACAAAACTCCAAGCGAGAGGAAGTGCTTCAATTACAGAATGTGAAGAACTCGTTTTAGAATTTCGAGAACACATTACAGGTGGGAATGTATAACAGGAAGTAGTTATCACTTAATATTAAATAAAAACCACCATGTTGAGGTTAAAGGTAAAGAATTCTTGAAGGAGTTAATTGTGCACAGTTTAAATAAAGGTGATACAAAATATCATATCAGCACAGATAATATACACTTTATTAATAAAAATTATATCGCCTTATACTCTATATAAATTATAAAACAAAACAATAAAACATAATATCACCAGCAAATATATACACTTATATTAACTTTAACGTTCGTTATTTACACTTAATAATACAGATTACAAAAAATAATGCAGTGTACAATAACAAAATTGATATGATACAATTTTGACATCAATTCCATTGCAGTTTATATATACACAAAAAACTACGCAGTAACTTTCGTTACAAAATGTTAGAAATATTTTAAGATAATTCAAAACCTGTATTACACGCAACAGCATAACGAAGTTTTTCACGCAATATGCTTTTCTTTTGGTAATTAGGTAACTTTAACAAGTTGAAACATGTTGAAGATGTTGGAAGGCGATACTGAGGATCACGTTTACGTATAGTGAAAAAGCCTCTTATGACACTACCTAAAACATTCTGTCAGCAGAGTGTGATTCAAGTTAAAAAATACCTATTGTGTCGCCCGTATCATCATCATCAGATACTTCAACACACGAATGGAAAATGGAGGTTCCAAATATGCAAAACCAAGAAGCGGCGGTTTTGAGCAACTTGTGACAAACTATAAGCAAATAAATCATCCGTATAACAATGCCAAAAATTAGTGTATATTTAATTCTGTTTAAGTTTTCTGTTCTTTGACTATATACTGTCAATCAAATGTATTTTTTATTAATTCATTAATACTACCTATCTAAGTTTTTAAATCTAGATAAAATACAAAAGAATTACACTGGTGATTCTTAATTTTTAAATATGAAACTTCGTTTCTAAAAAAGTGACTGTTCTGTCATATTATTAATTAGACATTCGTATACTCTTATCCTATTAACCTATTAGCGCCCAATGTTTTTTTCTGAGGACAGTTATTTATGACATGCCGTAAATAATGCTGGGATGACAAAACAAGTTGTTTTGTAGTTTTAACAGGTCTATCGGTTTCAGAGGTTACTACAGTATCAAACTGCATTGCTTATGTACAAGATGGTTTTAGTTGAAATTAGAACTTTGTTTCGAAGTAGTGTAACAATTTTATTTTCTGACAATATTTTCACAGACATCTAACTTATTTAATTCATTAATAACCAACTTAAGTATAATAATACTACACAATCTACGAAATAAATATAGAATATTGTTGAAAACAATATAAGCTTTCAATTTGAAAGTATTAAATTACACGGTGACAAAAGATGCCCTTTGTTAGTGCCATCATAAGAGTTCCCTCTGTTAGATGATTGTAATATTAAGCTTGTTGTCAGGCGGCAACATAGGTCATCTTATCACTTCCAACTGAACTGTCGTTAGAGGAGGTCAATTGTTCCTTGAAATCAAGAAACATGACGTTGTTGCAGTCCAGGTGTTGGAAGCACAGAAAGATTAAAAATTGTTTTGTTTAAATGATATCGTCTCGGCGACGCGCATTTTTATGTCCACACTTGGTTGGAATAAGCTCGCATTTGACGAGACGTTAAATTGTTTGAATAGCCTTTGGTTAAAATAACATGCAATCTAGGATAATTTGTACATCTTAGCTTTTGAAATTTAAGAAATATATATAATTTATTTGGGCAAGAAATGAAAATTTAGTATTAACGATGTGAAATTTAACCTTGCACGAAAGTCAAATTGGCGTGCTTCAATTATTTAATGTGGCCGCCGTGATGTTGTGTTGAATTTTCAGTATGCAGCTAATTTGGTTGTATGGATTTGGAAATTCCTAAATTCTTAGTTGCTGAAACCAGAGGGTTATAAATTATCAATTATAATTCCGGGTATGGTCTTTATACCTAGCAAGTATTTTTCCGTCGGATTAACATCTGGTATGTAATTTGCTTTCTTATACGTCAGCTGTAGCATTGGGTATAGCAGACAAATAATTTTTTGTTTGATCACGTGGTAATGTTCAAGTTCATTAGGAGAATGACAGACAAGTTATTTTTAAATTATACAACAGCAACCTATAAAGTTTTCCATTAAATCTTTTTATTAGTACTAACAAAATACGGTAGATGTCATTATGAAGATAGAAAAGGTTACATTCTATACTTAATGAAAATTAAAGTGATGATTTGAGACATAAATTATTCAAATCTTAGAAAATTAAATTTTTACATTTTACATTTCACTAATTGTTAAGTGGAATATTTTGTCATAGAATGTGAGGTTCAAGTAGTACTACTCATACCAACAGAAGTTGTAATGTAAAGTTAAATATTCAAAAAACTCGTACTCAATGATTTGAAGATAAATTTTGCTAGACCTTGCTAATATAAAATTATTATATTTTATTTGTGAGAAATACTGATATTATCAAGTACATATGTACATATCTTTCATTAATATTATTTAATCAAACTTATTTAAAGAAGATGTCTTGTAAATAATTTACTTGCAACTGAAGGAATAGATTTTTATTTTGGTCAAGACTATGATTATTAATTGGAACGAATGAAGGTTGATTCTAATTAATTATTAATTTTGGATATAAATGCACAAGCAGTGCGATCTTTGTTTTAATCTGTTTACAGGTGTAGAAGTGCATCTATAAGGGTCAATATCGAGCCATAAGGTAAAAAAACTTTGGAGATTGTGTTTCAGTAATATGTTGTATAGCGGTAATTGAGTAAAGGTTTCCGCATTCACCTTATACGAGATACTCAAGTAAGGTCTTCTTCGTACACAAAAATTCGGTGGCGCCATATTCTTTACATTTTTGGTCGCAGTCCAACCCCGACCCACAGCTCATGTTCTACCCAGAGCAAATAGCTCGACTAGCTGCTTAGCCTTTAGAGGTTTCTTCATCTACGAGCCATTTTCTACCTAAACTTGCCGTGGGCCCTTTACACTTTCTGGAAATCCTCGCCAAACATCCTTGTGCCTTTCAGCTGGTCACATAGGAGTGAAAAACCTAATAAACAACCCCAATAGCAGTTAAACGCTATAGTAGTGCATTGATTGTTGTATATTTCAAACAAACGGTTATTTGTTCAAGTAAGTATAGCATGTATGTATTATTGTAACAGCTACATATCAAACTATATAGTAACAGTAATATAATTACGATTTGAGTTTTGTAGAAAATGTAGATATTCTATAACTAAGTTCTCCTCAAATGATGATGTTGGGCACTAGATTGGTAATTTGTTTCAGTATTATCTGCAATGAGTCGACGAGTTTTCATAACATATGAGGAAGCTGTAGAATATGCATTTTCAAATGAAATTGAAACAAATATTTTAGTGCTGCCTCCAAATGTTGATCAAATGACAGATGAGGAAGTGTTGTAACAAGCTTTGTCCCAAGGCGTCAAACACTAATATAGACACTTGGGGTTCCTAACAATCAGAGATGAGCCTAAGTATGAGAGGTTAAAGGGTAGGGTGGCTACAACATTATAGGAACACTTGTTTCTTGCGGGCTAAGCTTAAGAATTACCTTATGCAGAGAGACATGAGCTAGGGTCATGGGCGATTTTGTTGATCAAAAAATTTTTTATGTACCACTGCGTTTATGAAAATACCAAAAAAAAGAGAAACCCCAAAAGAAACGCAGAAACCTTCTGGTATGAACAAAAAAAAATTAATAACTAACTCAACTCTTCAATGGACCCACGGCTAAAATGTATCTAAAAACATATTAATTTTAAACCTGAAAACAACATAATCAAATTATCAACGACAGAACGCTACAAGCGTTGTGACAATAAATATTTTCTTTAAGAAAACATTTGCACTCAGAAATTAAAATTAGATATTTATAGTGGAAAATATGTTTACTAAAATATTTCTTTTATGAGCATTTTTAATTTCAAAAATAAGTTTAGAAATAAAAATCAATCAATTTTTGAGATTGCAAAACAATTAAATTATTTACAACAAATGTTATTCCAATTAGACAGGTCTGGCTTGTTTGGATCACAAATAAACTAGTCAAGGGCTTATTATATGATAAAAGTTAACATCTGGACAACAAATGGGAAAGCTTTCTTGAAAACTTTTATAAAAATAAGACAGTTAATTTTGTAAAAATAAAATTCTGCTTAAAACAGCTGCAAAATCTCTAATTTTAAAACTTATTTCACTTGGCCGAGCCAAATACAAGTTCACTCATAACAGGTAATAAACTTAAACTTACATATAGGCCGGTCTGTCCTGCCAATAAACATTTAGATATTTAAGCGGCAAACAAAGGCACAGTACTCTTGATAGTCTGTAAAACAGTAACATAATTTAATGCCGTTAATCCTAAAACGACAGTGGAAAATCTTGTACTTTCAAGTGAAACCATACGCTTATAAAAGCCAAGTAGTTTGCTAAATCTCTGAAAAAGCATATACATACCACAAGGACAATACGTTTGAATAAAAATACACACACTGCAATTGCTAACATCTGGCATGCAGCTAATATGATTGGATTTCCATTTAAGTACATTAATGCATATTTATTTAAGAATGGAGTACATCCAGTAAAAAATGTACCGCAATAACAAGAATAGAATCGCTTCACCGTTTAAGACACCCGTTTTAGAAATCACTACGTTAGTTTTGCACTCACTTTTAATATAATTGTCACAGTTTGTAGTACCGAAGTTAAAAAGCAAATTTATCACAACTAGGACCCAATCCTTCCTTTTAAAAGAAAGGCTGAATTCTAATACATTATTTGGTATCACGCCAGTATGTATAAATATCAAAAATAAAATAAAAAATGATGTGCCACATTCTGTTGTTCATTATTTTATTTATTTAACCCCACTTCCATATGCTTGCGCTAACACCCGACCAGACGTACAACTCAAAAGTGACAATGTACACTTTCAATTACACTTGATTTGAGATGCAATTTAAATAAAAACCATTAGCAAAAGACGAATTACAAAGTACACAACAAGGAAGTATATTACGATAATATTAGTATTCTGTTCAATACTTAAAGCCAACTGTGAAACCAAATCAGCATAATTTAATGTAGCGACAGCGCAGTTATATACTAAAATTTGCCCAAGATTTTAACATGTTACAATTTTAGAAAATGAAGATACGTGTATTACCGCAGTATCTGTTGTAGCGAGGCAGACCGAAATCGACATTTCTTCTGACTATTCTGCTGAAGACTTGTTGTCAATAAAATCTTTAGTTTATAAACCGTCTTCTTCAAAATCAAGCAAACTGCCTACATAGAAAACTTTAATTGAAATAATAAACGACCCGGTTTGGAAAAAAGTTCACCCAAATACGATAATAGGGAATACAACAGCAAAACAAAAGAAAAATTTAAAGCAATGCAAAATTTGCTTGTAAATATATTTCCGCTCCATAATTCTGAATGCCTTTTTTCTGAAGAAGTTTATCAAACAATTGTAAAAAACGATCTGGTATGCTTCTGCTTGTAAAAATACTCAAAACTTTACACTTTCTGTAGAGGGTATTAGAATATTTTTCGGAATATTGATATTTTCTGGGTACCATACCTTATCAAACAAAAGAGATTATTGGTCAGATAGCGACGACTTGGTTATTCAAATTGAGAAGGTGTAACACCCAAGCACATTTATAAATTAATTCAAATTTCAAACAAAATTTCTTGCCCATCACTGACAATTCTATCTAAAATGTAACTCATCACTGAACAGAATTAATATAGTTACCCAACCCTAGTTTGGTTTTGGGCGACAGTTGACAACTTAAAGGACCATAACCTATCAACTGATATCTAACATCCCTTGGAATTTAGAAATTTTTAAATTAAGACGCCAAAGGAAATGTTAGTTTGTTCTAGAAAATTCGAAACCAGAAGTGTGCAATAGTATTTATTTTTTCGCGATATCAATAAAAAATATGAATAGAAAGTCATTTAGAGTATTGAAGAATAACTTAAATTTAAATATAGGATAGTTTCCAATCGGCAATGGTAATAATAAAAGTTGATTTAAGCAATTAACCTGAAAGCACTTGTAGGGGTGATTTAAGATTGTGGAATATGTAAGGTTTTTGAGTGGCTAGACCAGTCACGTGACTGAAAGTATATAAATACGGTAAGTGGAAGATACACGAATTCTAATATAACTAGCCTGGGGGTCGTTACGTGAGGGCAAAGTGTTACAATTGGCGCGGACAACGTGGCGCTCGATAGGCTGTCACTTTAAAGTTTTAATTTTGCAAGGGATGTTGTTTAGTGATAAAATTCGAGCTCTTAGCTAGTACTTTTAAATTTTATTCAAAATGACTGAATCAGATAGTAATATTAGTGTACCATTAGAGTAGTGGTACATAGCAGAAGGGCAAATACAAGAAAATTTGGAAAGATGGATTTAGTTTCATTACTTAAAGATGTTACAAAAAATATTACGCAAGGCGTTAGGGCAGAAAATATAAAGCTACGAGAAGAAATAAATTTTAATATAGGAAGTATACATAGGAAATTAGAAGGACAAATACAGGAATTAAAAGAATTAAGCGGGTATAAATTAGAACGGGTACAGAGCGAATTAAAACAAGAAATTGAACAAAAAATTCAACCAGTCGAGGAACGAGTACTAAGTTTTGAAAATAAGGTAAAAGAAAACAATGTTTTGATTGTAGGGGAAATTAAAGATTTGAGGGTAGCATTGAACGGGTAGAAAACCGAATAGTAAATTATGAAAGTGAATTAAGTTGAGTCGAAAACAGGCAAATGAA